>JAKSZP010000679.1:0-43307 GCA_022478985.1 Massospora cicadina
ATTTGGGAAGCGACCGCCTCCATAATGTCCTTTGCGAACTGTGCCAAAGCGCCACTCATCTTGATTTGGAGTCTAGCTGCTTCCCTCGCCTTCTGGGAATACTTTGACTCCTTGCTGACCTTCCTCGCACTTTTCAGCACTCTAGTCACCGCCTCTGAAGTGATGCCAGCCGCAGCCTCCTCCCTTGCTTTGGCTGAAATCTCAGTCAGCTTCTCCAACGCCTTCTGGAGAGCCAACTTCTCCTTCTCAGAGGGCGCCATAACTGGCACCCCCGCTCTAGGCCCTCTAGGCTTGGCCACTGCTGCAGGAGGTTGAACCTGAGGACATTTGGCTCTGATGTGCCACTTCGCACCACACAAGAAGCACCTGTACAGCGGTACCACAGGGACGCTCCAGGTCCCCACAGTGACTGAACGAGGCAACTACCCATATGATTTTAAAAGTTCAACCTTCAAAACCCAGTACCCAGATCCTACGGTGAACTTTTTCAAGCTACCGTCCTTCTGCTTCAAGTTCTTTACCAGCTTATTCTCAATAAAGGAGATCACTCTGCCAAAGCCTTTCAGCTGAGACATCATGGCCCCTCTAGTGATCAAAGGTGGTACGTCCCTCAGAATGAACCTTCCAATCTTGGTGCTGATGTCAAGACATACGGCCTCCTCGTTCTTGGTGCTCAAATTGGCAGCCAAAACCTGTTCATTTTTAAGCTTAGACTGGAAGGTCATAAGTTTCAACCCAGAAACCAAATGCGAAATATGAGTGGGGCGAACCTGCACACCTCAATTCATCTGAATATGAGCATCTCCTTAGACCACTCAGTCTTCACTTACACAGCATAAACCCTCTTGAGGCTCTCCACCATGCTCGCCATCAGATCCTTGGATGGGCTGGAGTTCCCCGCTTTGAAAAGCTTGGTTCTGACGCCAAATCCATTAGCAGCCGCCGCAGAAAAAGAGACCAAAGCCCCTGTCCATCAGAGGCCATCCCCGCTGTTGATTTGTTAATGGAGTTGGTCTCTTCAGTTTAGTTTTGTGATGAAGTTTGTTCTCTGGGCCCTTTTAGTGTGGGAACCATCACAGCCCTTTTAGGTCAGTCCATCATTTTGGTATATGAGTGCTCTCGCCTTTCGCTGCACCAGTGTAAGCCCACGTAAGCTACTGGCCACTATCCAGGTTTCAGGCCAACCTAGAAAACCGCGGTGATTATTGTAGACAGGTGAGCCAAAGCTCAGCCAATCAAGATTTCCCCACTCTTGTCGCTGAGACCTGCTTTTGCAGTGCACCGCCTCATAGGAAAGTAGTGTGACAGATGATATGCCTGACTCTTGCCTCCCCCTTTCTGCCCATATCCCCCCTAAAGGAGAGTGAAAGCACCTGCAAGAACAGATTGGGTTACAGTCATTAGCTTCCATCCCACTCCCCATCCAGGCCACTACTGGACCTTTCCAGGGCTTTTCTATGGGTTCTGGTGTTGGATACTCACCCATGTTGCCATGATCTTTCCTCAGTTATGTCACGTGAAGGCCCCAGCTTACCCTACCTAGCTCCCTTGCTGGGAAATCTTCACAAAGCGCTGCACCAGCTGATTATGAGGAACTTAAACTCACTTTAGATACAGTGCTCAAGAAACATGATGAACTTCTTCAAGAATGAAATGTCATTATGCACCAGATTGATAGCAAGTTTAATCAAATGCAAATTCTGGGACAACAAACTAAGGAACTCGCCAATCATTTGGATAACACTACTGAAGGACTACAACACGCAGAGCAGAAATTGACTAGTACCTCCCATCCCTTTTATTTGGAAGAGGAAGAATGACAATGAGGGGTACAGTACAAGGAGGAATATGATGCTGGTTGGAGCTACTACACCCAGGATGGTAGCTCTGGATATGAGTATGAGTCAGAGCGCCAATTCCCACAAGTGATGGCAGTGCAACCCACGACAGAAGACCATGCTGACTCTGAAGCAGCAGACATCCCAACTTCCGCTGGATCAGCTTCTCATTGAAAGACTGCTTATGGGTTTTGACCCATTCCTCAGTTCACCAAAAAAGTCACGTTTATGAGCGGGATGAGGAGGTCAGTATTGAGAAACTGCCTCCATTTGATTGAAATGGGAATATCCATGGCTTCTTCAAATGGTTTGAATTTGCAGTGGAAGGCGCATCTGATTGACAGAAAGAAAAACTGTTGGTGTCTTCCTTGGATGTTGGGAGTGCCAATAAAGTCACCTGCTATCTCCCAAGCAGCTCCATTACCTACCAGGATGCAAAAGATACCATACTTCAACTGTTTGGGGGCACCTCAAAGATGTCGCAGTGAAAGGCAGAATTCATGACGATTGGATTCCACCATAATGAGACTCTTATGGAGTTTGCTGATCAATTTATGATGGAGGCTCGCGTGTTGATTGGGCAGGATACTTAGTGGAAGCTGACATGTGCATTGCAATGAACTCCATGATGAAGCCATACTGAGAGCTTCACAATGTCATTTTGATGATTCTGGATGATGACATTCCCCTGCTAAAAATCTTACAGTCCTTGCGTCACATATCCCCTAACATTCTGCTGCCAAAGATGGAATAGAAACTACCACCTCTACTAGACTCTCTTATTTGGGGGAATACGCTCATCCAGCCAACGTTCCACCTAGCAACCCTTGGCCTTACTATAATTCTGCACCTCGTCCTTGGCTGAATTATTCTCAACAGTTTGACTACCACCATGGGGCTGTTTACAAAAATCATCAGCAACCTACCTACCAACCAGGACCTAGTTATGCCAAATGCCAGCAATCATCTTACCAACCTGGCCTGGTTATGCTGAATGACCCCAAATTTTCTGACCTGGACCCTCTTATGAAAATCAAGGATGCGGATTTTATGGGGTTAGTTGCTATGAATGTGGTAGCTCTGGCCACTTGGCATGAAGCTTCCCTAACCATCATGTGCGTTACGTGCAACAAGATCAATAATATCAGGGAAAAGATGGAGCGGAGTAGAGATGAAACTCTCTACCTCTGTGACCCCAACCCTAAAAGTCCATGAATCAATAGTAGTATATCCTGCGGATATCCCTCATCACAATGACGGAATTTTAAACCAGCAGCCAGTTGGATGAGTTAATGTAATAACATGAGCTCAAGCCAAGGATGTGGCGGGTGAAGGATCTTCAGAGCAACCAAAGCCATACACCTGCCAAATGCTTGATCAAGCTTCCTTGAACAAGCTGGATTCTGCCATGTATGCACCAACTCTGAAAGGAGTAAACGTTGCCCATCCAGTAGATGCCATTGGTAAAGAATATCCCAAATCCAGTGAGGGGATAATGAGTTTTATTGAAAAAAGAGATCCCATAAATGTTCACGTTTTAAACAGTCAATAATCTTTTCATTTCAGGTGCACATACTGAGATATTTTTGTAGCAAAAAATAGAGTACGCGCTATGTTAGATACAGGTGCTCCAGTCAACATAGTTTCAACTAAGTTGATGGCAAAGTTGACGTTGAAACCTGATGTGTACCATTGAATGGTGTATGGGACCGCTGGAGCAAAAAGCACCATCTCTGAGGGAGCATACAGTGCGCTACCTCTGCGTTTTGGGCTATTGTCATTATAGCTCTGGCTATTGTGTTACCATACAACAATTATGTATTGCTAATCAGAACTGCTTTCCTGCGACATTTCAGGGCTGTTGTTGATATGGCGGAGGAGACCCTTGTCATTTTGGGACAGTGAATACCAATTTACTTTATTTCTAGCGAAGTGCCAAAGGATCCACTGCACATGAGTCACATCAACCTTGCATAAAGTGACAGGGTGATGCAAGTTTGCATTATTGATTGAAAAGCAAAACTTGGCCCCTTTCCCAGCAGATATATGAATATCAAGGATACCTCTCCAAGCTGCAGGGCCTATATCAATTCCTTCTGGACACCAAGTTCTAGTGAACAAAGTGTTAGAGGTGGAAGTGCCTTATGGGCTTTATGGGGATGATCTTGGGTCCTATCATCAAACATGGCTTGATCCTCATGTGGCTCCAGGGATTATACTCCAGGGCATGAAGAAATAGAGGTTTTATTAGCAAATCTCCAGAAAGAACCAACGCAAATCCGCCAATACCAAATAGTGGTGTATTTACACTTGACTCCAATTGAGGAGGTCCTTCAGGTTCATGATTTCAGTTCATTAGATGAATTTGGCCTAACAGTCAAGTTGCCAGCTGGCATAATGACAATGGTACCACGGAAGAACTTAATAGGGCTATTAGAAGAACAAAAAGACCAAGCAATAGCTTTATTTCAGAAGTACAAGGAGATTTTTGCTTTTGACGATCATGATTTAGGGTGTGCTTGGGGGGTGGTACATCAAATGAACACAGGAGATCATCCCCCCATAAGGTCTCAGCCAATCTTCCAATTGAGGGCAGCAGAAGATGTTGTCACCGAGGATATTGATAAGTTGCTGGAGCAAGGAATGCTCAAACTGTCCAAGAGTCCGTGGGCTTTGCCCATTCTGCTTGTAAAAAAGAAGGATGGCACCAACCAGGTGGTGATAGACTACCGGAAGCTCAATAGTATTACAAAAAAGGAATCATACCCCTTGCTGCGGATTGGTGATGCTTTGGATTGGTTAGGAGGAGCCCGTTACTTCTCAGCGATGGATATGATATCAGATTGCTGGCAAATCAAGTTACCCGTGGCAGAACAGGAGAAATGCGCCATAATCACATCCAAAAACCTCTTCCAACTGATCCATTTGCCTCAAGGGCTGTGCAACGCCCCAGCTATGTCCCAACGAGCCATGGACACTATCCTTGGTGACCTGAAGCTGTAATGCGTCCTCATATAACTTGATGATATTAACGTTTTTTCTCAAACATTTTTGAAGCACCTCAATCATTTAGAAGCAGTATTCCGCCGTCTTGCTGAGGCGAACATCAAAATCAAGCCTCAAAAAATTAATTTCTTCAAAGATCAGTTGGAATACTTGGGGTTTGTGGTAGACTCCAAGGGGCTGAAACCACAGCAAGCCAAGGTGGAGGCCATCCAAAAAATGACTACACCTAATAGTAAACATGCCATACATGTATTTTTGGGATTGGTTGGTTACTACCAGCACTTCATCCCTAACTTTAGCTGTATTGGGGGCTTCTATTTGAGTTGTTAAAAAAGGTGCTGTGTTCAAGTGTATGGAATGTCATCAATACAACTTTGATACACTACAGATGGTGCTGATCAGTACGCTGGTGCTATACTATCCAAACTTTGATAGAAAGTTTATTGTTAAGATGGATGCATCCTTTTCCATTTTTGAGCGGTCATTTCTCAGAAAGTTGATGAGGGAGAGGAGCATCCCATTGCATACTGCAGTCTAAGTTTGCAATGCCATAAGCGTAATTATAACGTAACCAAGTGTGAGTGCTTAACGGTGATCTATGCATATAAGCAATTTAGAGTCTACCTGCATGGGTAAAGTTTGAGGGCATAACAGATCACGCGTCATTACGTTGGTTACAGAACCTCAAGGAGCCTGTAAGGCGTTTAGCTAAATGGGCTCTTAAGCTGTAGGCTTAAGACTTTGAGATCCTTCATCACCCAGGAGTAAAAAACCAGAACGCTGACTGTTTATCTTGATTGCTGACCATCACTGTGATGGCGGATCTCAGTGATGTACAATAAGATGCTCAGCGGGAATTATGACAATGAACTTCCCCAAGTGATCAAAATGTTAAATGTGATGCAAATGGATACCTTACAATGGTTTGAGGAACTGTATAATTAGATCAGAAATTCAGCGGTGAACTTTCCGTGACCCTCAGCTTGACCCAGGATTAATATGAGCGCCCACAGGGCAGCCAGACATGGTGGCATACGCAAGACAATGGAGTTCTTACACCCTCAGTACTATTAGGAAAGCATGAACTTTGACGTGCTCAAAATCATTTCCTGTTGCCACCAGTGCCAAGTGGAGAAGCCATTCTGCTGGAAGACCTCATACCAGTTAGTGAAACCACATTTTTGCTTGGCATATGGTTTCCCAAGATGTTGTTAGCTATCTGTCAATGGGAGCCATTTGGTGTAAGTAAATTATGATGGCTATTAAACACTTGAACAGGTGGGTTGAAGTGCAGGTGATACAGGATCTGGGGGCGGTCTCAGTGGCCAAGTTCATAATGAAGTGCTTATCCAGCAATTAAGCTGCCCTCAGTTCATTCTTACTGATAATGGAACCAACTTCACCTCACACATCCTCCCCAAATTGAATGAGATTATGGGCATCCGCGGGGTTCTGATGACTCCATATCACCCCAAGTCCAAGGGAATGGTCAAACAGGTAAATGCGACCTTAGTAAACATACTAAAGAAATTTGTAACGCACAGGTTCTTGCTAATACATGAAAAATGAGTTGGGCAGCACCAGACATGTCACTGACCAAATGACTGATAGTCCCATGAAGAACCACCCTCTTCCCTGTGCGCCATTCCCCAAATTCCCTGCGCATTCACGGACTAGAGTCCTGGTGATGCTGCAAGTGAGCAGTAAGGCCTGTACCCAAGAAAGTGCTGCAAATGAGGCCAAATCCTGGCCTAGCTCACTTGCGGAGCTCATGGTTTGGGTTATTCTTGTTCAAATTTCTTTATATAAAATAAACTTATTTATAAAGCAAGCAAACTTAAATTTTAATAGTATTTTTTTCCAATTATAAGAATGAAGCTTTATTTGCAGTTGCTGTTTTCTCATTTTTAAAGCATTTTTCATGAGGTTATTATATTAACCCCTAAATTAAGCTCTTGAGTGACATCCACACTTTTGCACATGCAAGTCTTGAGTCCCACATAACAAAACTCGGAGGATTTGAGGCACTGAGCATTTGATATGCCAGATCAATCCTTATTCTCAAATCCCCAAATTTTTACCTATGACTTCTAATATGATTGTTCTCATGATTGGTCTGACTTCTGAAATATGTCCTTTGAATTCATGCACAAATTGAACCAATATACAAGGTCAATGTGCAGATGTGGCTGGCCCCAATCCATCACATCACCCCCTTGTGAATCCAAAAATTCCTGGATCTTCTCAGGGCAGTGTGCACACTCCTCGGGTGTTTTCCAAGTCATTTCCTCTACCAGGTATCCCTTCCATTTTACCAGAAATTGCTGTCAACCCCTGACCTGACACTCTTTCAGTTTCTGCTTGACCTCATATTCCTGGTTGTTCTCCTCTCATGGGTTCAGATGCCCAAGCCTCTCTGGTCCTTTCCCTAAGAATCCTCGAAGCTGGAACCCATGGATAACTGGATGAGCTTTTGACCCTTCCAGGAGGTCCAATTCAAATGCCACCTTACTAAAAACCCAGATCACCCTATATGGGCCTAAGAACTTTGGTCCGAGTTTCCAGCTCTTCACTGGTACCATATAATTCTTTGCTGCCACCGATACCCAATCCCCTGGAGCAAACAATGGGTCTGACACTCTATGACAATTCACAAATTATTTTTGCCGCTCTGTGGCATGCTCCAGGTTAGTTTGCAATTTCCTTCCAATCTCATCCATTCTTTGGGATAGTTGTCCGTCCCCTGGCATACTCCTCCAATTGATCCTCCATACAACGCCAGATTGGATCCATGATTAGCAAAGAATGGTAACACTCTGGTCGATGATTGGTGGTGGTTATTATAAGCAAACTGAGCGAGTCTAATCCATGTAATACAATCGTCCTACCATTCTAAGACATAGCATTGGAGGTATTGCTCCAGTACCTGGTTTACCCTCTCTGTTTATCCTTTGTACTGGGGATGGTATGCTTAGGCCCTTCATGGGAGAATTTTAAATTAATGAATAGGCTAGACCAGAATTTTGATACAAATTGGGGACCATGAACTGAAAAGATCTCTGCTGGTAGGCCATGACAGGCGAATATCTCATCAATAAAAGCCCTTGCGGTGTCCTTGGCTGAGAATTTTAAGGTACATGGGAAAAACTCGGCATATTTTGTTAACCAATTGATGACAACCATTATTGCATCCTTCCCCTGGATCTTAGGTAACCCTGTAATAAAATACACATTGACTGACCCTCACAGCTGATTTGGAATCTAAAGTGGGACTAACTTACCCGCGGGCTTTTTTCATGAGGGCTTTGAGCGCGTGCAAACCAAGCACTCCACCACGTATTTTTTATATCTTTTTGTAGTCCACCCCAGGAATACTTCTGTCACACCAAGTCAATCATCTTTGCAACCCCCGGATGTTCTGCCAGTGGGTGGTCATGCAATGCCTGAAGCACTTCCCACTGCAGTGATGAGTTTAGAACCCATATCCGCAAGTCATGACATATTATTCCATTTTCTCTTCCGTATGTATGATGCAGGCTGTGCTGCTGGCCCTCTGCTGTTTCCACCCATAACCATCACCTGAATGAAGACCTCCATTGCTTTCTTTAGATATCCCTCTACAGTTCATCCTCCTCACTCACCATCATGGCAAATTGGTCTTCCTAGAGCATGGTTGCTGTGTTGTACTTCTCCAACTCAGCCTTCTTGTATGCTAGCCCTGCATCCTGGCTCAACCAATCTTCTATGGTGTTTATGGCTCCTGGATGGTATTTCACTTGAAAATCATACTGAGTCAGCTCCACGTGCCTATGGGCTAGGCGCTGATTCATTTTCCTGGGCTTTCAGTTATATTCAAGTGCCCGATGGTCTGTGAATACTACAAAGGGGTGACTGGCATACAACAAGTGGTGCTGCCACTACTGCAGCGCTGCAACCACCGCCAGTAGCTCCTTGTTATATATCAGGTAATTTGTTTCAGCAGGGATCATTTTCTGACTGAAATAACACACCAGGTGCTCTACACTGTCTTCACCCTTCTGTAGGATTACTGCTCCCAATGCAAAATTTGAGGCGTCTGTTTCCACCACATATGGTTTTCTTGGATCTGGATGGGCAAGGACCAGCGCCAAAATAAGCTTCTCTTTCAGCAAGTTGAATGCCCGCTCCTCTTCTTCCCCCCATACAAATGGTACCTTCTGCATCAGTCGTGTAAGTGGCAAGGCCAACTCCAATAGATTCATGATAACCGCCTGAGGAAATTTATCACCCCCAGAAAACATATCGCCCCTGTCTGATAGTTTGAAGACTTCCATGCGCGCACCGCCTGGATCTTATTGGGGAATACTCCTAGGACTTTTCTGAATATTACATTTCCTAGGAACTTGACTGACTTCTGGTTAAACTCACATTTTGAAGGCTTCAGCCATAATCCTGCCTCAGCAAATGCCTTCAGGACCTCCCGCACATCCTGTACATGAGCCTTCTTGAAACGTGAGAGCACCAGGATGTTATCCATATAAGTGATACAACACCAGCCGATCAATTGATGGGTACTTGGCTGATCATTCATTGAAATACTGCCGGGGCATTGCGCAGCACAGATGGCATGACTCAGTATAGGAACATCCCAAGGTGGCACTTCAACGCCGTGTATCTTTGGTGCTCCAGCCTCACAGGTACCTGGTCAAATGAATCTGCCAAATCAAGCTTGGTGAAAATGTTGCATCCCGTGACCATTGGCAAGACACCCTCCATTAGCGGCATTGGGTAAGGGTCCAGTTCTGTGACCTCATTTAACCTCCAGTAATCCATGCATGGACATAACTCTCCGCTTGCCTGAGCACTAGCAGCACCGGAGATACCACAGCTGATTTTGATGGCTCAATCAGACCTTTGCTCAACATCGAACTCACATGGTCCTCCAATGTAGCCTTGGCTCATTCATTCAATGGATAGACTGGACAACCACAAGGAAGTTTGGACCCTTCCTTAAACTGGAAAGAGAATGCGAATGGCCCAGTTAGGAAAAACGGTGAGTCCTTCTTTGGACCAAAGATCCCATACAAAATCTTGGTATTCAGCAGGTAAGACCTCTTCCTGCATGGCCCCAGGGTTCAAGGCTCATCTAACTTCTAGTTTCCAACTAACAGTCTCCACTTCATTGGTGGACCACTCCTTGGGTACAGGGTAATGGTAATGGCAGGTACATCGATCTGGGGTTTAAACTGATGCCACTAGCGCATCTCAAACACCACTGGGTGGTTCATGTTCTCAATTGCATAAAACTGCATCCAAAACCTGAATGGGGCCTGCTGTACCTTCACCAAAAGGCATACGTGCCACGATGGCGCCCTTTATGAGGAATCAGTAAAAACCACCACCAGTCCTTCCTGCACCTGCAGCTGCAAACGCTCCGCCAATGCCAGTTCAATGTAAGACTCTTCCACCCCAGTATCTATCAGGGCCATTGACCTTTCCATTTCCCCATCTGTATGTAGCTCTATGGGGATAAACAGTCAATAATAAAGCGAAGAAGGCAGTTTTTTTGATGAGTCTTTCACTTGCAAATTGGCTGATGGAAACTTATACATATTCCCTTGGCTCCCTCCCCCTTGAACATTTCCCACGTTCCTTGGGGCTGGATGACACACCCTTGACTGGAACAGCTGCTTACTGGGGACTGTCCCTTCCAGGTGACATTGATTCCTCCTGCCAGTCCCGTGCCAGTGCTAATTGTTTTTTTTGACTTGAACTGCTAAAGCCACTTCCTCCCCCAACATTGCTTTGACCTTTGCTGCTGCCAAAGCTGCTAGCAAATCTGGATGCAACCCCTTGCGGAACATTCATGAGGACTGGGAATCTGTAACCTGTGCTGCTTTTGCCAATGTATGGAAGACCCATGCATACTCTTATACAGAGCTATGTCCTGACTGACTGATAATAATGCTGACCAGGCCTCATCTTTTGATTTGTTTGGACATGCTGCCCAGTCAATCAACTCCACACACTCCTCCATGGAATTTGGCAAACTATCCTGTTCCTTGATAAGTTCCTGGAACCATACCACCAATTCTGGAGGTAATGCATCCACCACCTGGGCTAGTTGGAGCGTGAGAGGGGATACCCCCCATCACCTGCGCCAACCATGCCAGGAAACGGATATGCACCAATACTGGTGAAGTTTATCTAATGCCTTCATGGATAATGTCACACATGCGGTAGGTGGTTTTGGCTTTTGCCTGGACCACTATGGTTTTCTGAGCTGTTGCCCCCATAATTGTCCTACTTTGCATAGAAAAAATGCCAACGAAAATCCTACCATTACTACAGTCAAGAGATGTCAGTTCCATTTTTCTCCGCTGATAACCACCGCTTCTTCCCAGGGCCCCACAAGACAGAAAGGAAGGTATTTGAGTTTCGTTTTAAATAATGCACAGGTTCTTACCAATACATGACAGATGAGTTGGGCAGCACCAGACATGTCACTGGCCAAATGACTGATAGTCTCGTGAAGAACCACCCTATCACCCATGTGCCATTCCCCAAATTTCCTACACATTCATGAACTAGAGTTCTAGTGATGCTGTAAGTGAGCAGTAAGACCTGTCCCCAAGATAGTGCTGCAAACGAGGCCAAAGCCTGGCCTAGCTCACTTGCAGAGCTCATGGTTCAGGTTATTCTTGATCAAATTTCTTTATATAAAATAAATTTATTTAAGAAAACAAGCAATATTGGTTTTAATTGTATTTTTTTCCAATTGAGAAAACAAATTTGTATTTGCAGTTGCCATTTTCTCATTTTTAAAGCATTTTTCGTGAGTTTAATATATTAACCCCTAAATTAAGCTCTTGAGTAACATCCACAATTTTGCACATACAAGTCTTAAGTCTCACATAACAAAAAATTGGAGGATTTGAGTCACTGAGCATTTGATATGCCAGATCAATCCTTATTCTCAAATCCCCAAATTTTTACCTATGACTTCTATTATGAGTGATCTCATGATTGGTCTGACTTCCGAAATCTGACCTCTGAATTCATGCACAAATCTGAATTGATATTAATGAGGTTAATGTGCAGATCTGGCTGACTCAATCCATCACAGAAATTAGTAACAGATCAACCTTCCAATTGGATTTCCCTCCTTTCCACTGATGTGTTTGTTTATAATATTAGCTACCATTCTGCCACGTGGAAGAGCCCCTTTAACTAAAATACAGGTGACACCCAGCTCTTCTGGCATTGCTTTATTTGTGTGTAGAAGACACTGGCGGAATGGAACCTCACCGCTATCTGACTAAACTTGCAAACACATTGATCAAATGCAAATTGAAGCATATTCTTTTAGCTTAGCCAAGAAGATCAAAAATCAGGCTGCCATCAGGTATAGTGTAGCATGTTGGCTCAGTTCAAAGAGAATAATATGGTTCTCTTCCATGATCAACATAGGTTCAGGTGGAAACACAAGCTGGCCAGTGTCTGGATTGGTCCGTTCAAAGGTTATAGAGAAAACTGGGGTTGACGCCTATACCATTAAGGACTCCACAAGCGGTTGGATCATTACCTGAGCGCACACAAAGTCTTTCTGACCATATAAACAATAGGAGCCTTATCTTTTAGTCAAGGGGGGTAATGTCGCAATTCTAATATGACTGGACAATAAGCCTGAAATAGATATGATGGATTGGGAAAAATGCACCGACCATGATATTAGTTATAATTATTTAAGCGCCTTGATATGAGGTGATATTGGGTTATAATGGGTTGTTATTGGATCACCTCCAAATAATGCAATAAGGCGATGTCAAATCTTGATGAATACAATTTAGATTGCCTTGAATTAGGGCGATAGAGATTTGAAGAATTTCAAGCCAAAACCAAGGAGAATTGGCAGAATATAATAGCTTAAGCTATGAGAATGGTATCATCCAAATTCACTGTATATAAGCGAGATGGGTGATTGAAAAGAAGATTAGTTAGTAGTAGAGAGAGAGTGAAACAGCAAAGAGTCAATGTATTTATAAAAAAATAAATAAAAAGTGTTGTCAGGGCAATTGCTTCTATTTTCTTATATTTTTAGTCTGTTTGGAGGACTGACAATCCCCACATTATCTGTCCATTTCTCAGTGAGTTCAACCTGTGACCCTTACAGCAGATCCCAACAATACCACCCAAAATTATAAAAGAACCTAGAAGGGGAAGTGTGACGAACGGGGTCTTTCCCCATTGCCACAAAGCAGTTGGGCAAGAGGGCCCCTGTGAGGGCCCATAAGCAAGAGAGGGCCGCTGTGGTTAGGTCCTTCATTTGTTGGCTTGATGAGCGATTGAGGTATCCCTGGAACACGGTGAGGATGATGATCACACTGAGGAGGACGGTTTTCCCCCAGAGAGAGCATACAGAGAGGCTACAGCTCAGTTGAAATCCGAGGAATGGTCCATTTTCTTCACTCAAAATCCCTGGTTTTCCTTCAAAATCTCAATAAATGATTTCTAGATTTCAAAATTTTATTTTCAATTTTTGAGGTTTTTATTTGATATATTAGAAGACGAAGTTGTCTTAAACACCTTTACTTGGTTGTTTTTATATTATAGATTGGGGGATATGGGGAAATTGGATTCCATGGAGTCCGCGGGTGGTGGGCTATTTGTGGGCCTATTTCAAGAATCTCAGCTTCCAAAATTCCCTTCTAGGCCCATTCTAGACCGTTCATTGGGTACCCGTGGTTTTACAGAAACTTTTCTGCATATATTTTCATTTGCCAGAAACAAATCAGAGCTCAGCATTCTCATATCAACCTTATAACAAAAATTTCCATTTTTGGGATAATTCAGCCTGGCAGCCCCTGATTTGCTGGGCTGCCCTTCACCATGGCTCTCAATATTTTCATCAATTGGCAGATTTGTCTTGGCAGCTCCTGATTTGCTGAGCTTCCTGATGCAATGATTCTTGATGTTTCCGCTTTTGGTATTATTCAGCTTGGCAGCTTCTGATTTGCTGAGCTGCCCAATGCCATGATTCTTGACGCTTCCATTTTTGGCATAATTCGCTTGGCAGCCCCTGATTCGCTAAGCTACCCTTTGCCATTGCCATTCTCATCATTTAGCTCATTGGACTTCGGGTTGGCAGCCTTTGATTGGCCTGGTCGCCATTTACATTGACCTTTGCCACCTTTGCTCTGAGGTTTCATTAATTTTCTGGCATCTGATTTGCCAGAATGCCATTTTCAAGGGTTGTTGCCCTCAAGCCTTACGCTTTTATTTATATTATTTATGTTACAAGTAGCCATGATCCCCGCCTTGGGGGGGTCAGGGCTATGTGGCAGTCAGGCAGCGCCTTGACCATCACAGGAAGAAGTTGGAGGCTGTCCCTCTTGTCACCCTGGGCAATTCAGCCCATGTGGTAGATGTGAGGTGGGTTATGACAAATCCCCTAAAAAATGTGCCTCTTCCTCCTTTGCTCACCACCCAAGAGTTTGTGAGGTAATCTGGGAGGTGTTTCAGTAGGTGACAGTGGTCAGAAGCCATCACCAGTGGATGGTTAGCAGCAATTGTCCCCAAGAGGTTCCCTCCACCAGAAAAGTAAATTAGTAACCGGTGAAGTTAAATTGATCAAGTCACTCTCAGACTCAGAAATTCCCATCCACTCATCCCGCCATTATTATTATGAACAAGCCCATCCTTAATAGGTTTGGGCACAATAGACCTTTTCCCTACTCAATGAAACCAGCATATGTGGCTTGGCCATGGGTGCAACCTGCTGTCCATCATATAAGTCATCACCATCGCGCCAAGCGCAATTTTTCAGGATAAATATTAACTCTATTAAATTCAATATCAATTCAACTGGGCAGAAGGATCTAAATTGGTATTTCCAATTATTTAAAATATATATCCGCTGTGACTAAATTGTGAAATTTACCTGAAGTAGTGCACTTAGTCCCAGTTTCCCATTTAGCTGCATATAGAGCAGCAGTCCTCAAAAGGTATTGCTGTCACTCTATTTTTCCCTTTTCACTCTTTTATTTGAATAAAAAGCCTTAAAAAATCCAATTTTATGTGTGTGAGTTTATAAGGTCCATTAAACATTTAGTGATCATGATTTCCAAACTTTAGGAATCCATGGATGATGTTCAAGTTGCCCTAGTTTTTTTTGCATACACAACATGGATGACTATACCACAAGTATTCTGGTTGGTGCTTTGGGTATTCAATTATCCTGAGTTCCAGGCCAGTCATATTATCAGTACGCTCCATGACAGGAGCCACCAGTTATCAGGAAAACAAGGTCGCTTTGTAAGATGTTTTAGTAGCTAATATTGAGCAGAAATCTCTTAGTTTGATGTTAGCAGAGGATTCCAAATCCAAGGTTATTAGAAGGCAAATCCAAAAAGAGATACTTGAGTGTGGGGCGCTCCTTAGTTGAAAGAGGGTTTTTGTTTTTCTAGTTAACATCTTAGATTTGCATAAAGCTAATGGTTTGATGTAAATCTTGACGTAAGGCAGGGCTTGATTTGCATAAATTGCTGAGGGATATTGGAATAACTTGTTCTTCAAAAATTTGGCTGCATAAATCCCTTGAGTTAATATGTAATAACTTTTTTGGTTGGGGCCAATTTTGGAGGCAGCTTAACAAGGTATTGAGGGGGAAAAACTTTTGAAACCGGCTAGCTGTGTCAGGTTGATGCAAGAGGCAGTTGAGACTTATTTTTTTGATGGTGTGGGGTTGGGGTTGTTGGTTTTCATTTTCTTAACATTTTTTTGATGTTTGATAACAAATTCAGGTGAAGGTAATTCTTGGGTAATTGATTAGATTTGGGGATTCTTGTCATATTATCTAATAAGGATTCTGTGGGTTAAGACATATTAGGGGGTAGTACTAAAAAAAGACATATTAGGGGATTCAGCATTAAAAAAGCCATCAATTTTAATTTTATTTGGGAATTTGGGGGGGGTGCATTTGAGGTTTAGTTTTTGACTCTTTACTTTTTGGCAGCATATTCTTTCAAAAGTAAGGCCAACTAGTCAGATTTGTCTGAGGGAACTTTGTTTACATAATAATTTTGTCATAAGGATTTTTAAGTTGGGATATCCTTGATCATGTGTTGAGCTAGAATTCTGGGACAAGGGGAATTATACTGGCGAGCTGAAGGAGGCAAGTTGGCAGGCCTTGAGGTAGGTGGCGTGGCCTGAGGTTGCTGCTCTATTTGATATAGGCATTGTCAATCTGGATAGACTATCTGGCATTGAGCGCAAGGGGCTCAGCTTTGGCAGATTTGATGACCCAGTTATCTACAATTAAAGCATGAAAGGCTGTTGTAGGGACGCTTCCCCTGAATCATTTGGCCAATTGATATACTTGATTGGTTAGGGCATGTATCAGTTAAATTTACTTCTCATGATGGTTAAGTGTCAGGAATTGTGGAGTATCTCCAGTTTCGGAGGCGTCTAACTCTTTGGCGTCTAAATGTACTGAAGCAGGATTTTGGGGTTAATTACAGCAGCAATTCACCAACTTTGCATAGTTCCAGAAAACAACAATGGATTGATCCACAAAAGTTTGTTGAGCCATGTACACCAAGTCAAGTTATGAATTTTTGAGGGTTGGTGAGGAACCATTTGAGGAGTTTCATAGTGAAATCTTCACAGTATCAGTAGGTAATCTATCCCTCAAGGTCCTAATAGGAATTAAATTTGGCGAGAAATTTCTCTTACTTAAGAAATATTGGAGGTGAATTCACTAGAATTTTTTGGAGTGAGAGGACAAGAATTTGAAAATTTTTCTTTAGCATGAGCTTGCCTTTGGGTCCAAAATTAAAAAGGCGGTTGATGCTATGCCATTTTCAAGCAGTTCTGATGAATAGACTGGCCACTTATCACAAGTGTTGTTGGGAGCTGAATCCATAGTCATCTCATTTAGGAGTTATAGTTTGCCAACCACTTGTCAATGGGCCCATGGTCAAACTTCTCAAGGTTCTGCTTAGTGCAGGTCCGCATAAAGTAGATGCGTCATTTGATCACTAGGATAGTAGTTATAAGCTCCAAGATGTCATTCCTGGTAAGATCAACACTTTTTTGTGAAGGCTTGGGAATCCTAAGTTGAACACAACTTGAGGTTCAGGCAACAACTTTGATCTCAAGGTTATCATTTTGCTGTTTGTTAGTGGCAGGTGTTCAAAATGGGCATTCACCCAATTATCTGAGATTTCAGGGTGGGTAAAATTCCAAGAAATAACAAGAAAAAGTAGGCATAGAGCATTTTCAATGCTTTATTGAAAATTTTGAGCAGACTTTTATACTTGATCAATCTAAATATTAGATAGTGAGAGAATTTTGGGGTTTTAAAGGAAAAGCAGATGATAATGAATAAATAGGCTGCAAGGATAAGACAAGGGAGGTAACATCTACCAATGGATTAGTGATCTCACCAGTTTCACATTACCACCAAACCAATTAGCCCAAAATAGTATCTTGAATCAACCAATCACCTACCACTAGCCAAAACCAATTATGTATTGAATCAACTAATCACTAAATAATTAACTTAGACCATTGAGCCTATTAAATTAATCAAATAGCCATCAAAACACCCTGTGAAACAATTGAACCCATCAAATTAACCAAATAGTCTTAAATGCTCATCCAAAACAGTATTCCAATTCCACCTAAGATTATATATATAATGTTTCTATGTAAATTATTTTATTCTAAACCATTATAAACAAGAAAAGTAAAAAACCATCTTACAGTAATTCTCATTAATCTATAGAATATTTGTGAAAAGTTTGGTTACCTATAGTCTATTCATTTATGAGATAGTATGACTCATAGATACAATGATTTTACATTCTATTGAGTTTATGATTTTATTAAAAAATGGTTCAAGTCTGAAACCTCAAGTTGTTTTTAAATGACTTTTAAAAGTGAGAAGTTCTCAATTCAACATGTAGATTTTTCTATGTTTGTCATGCGTTACTCTGAAACTATAGGACTAATTTGAATGAATTTTCTTAATGAAAGAAGAAGAAGCCATTGTGGCCCCAAATTATTTTATAAGGTTTAGTACAGTATCTGAACAGTAATTTAGTTTTTTATAAGATAGTCCTAGCCAACTTCAGAAAAAGGAGGAGGTTCTTAATTTTTTCTGTATACTTTTAATTGCTAAAATTATATTTAAAATCTTGAACCTGTAAGTTGCAGATTTGCTTGGTTCATCATGGCTATAACTAACCTGCCACCATTAAGATTTCCTAATTAAACTACTTCAAAGTTACTACACCTAAGGTATCAAAATTGTTCATTTTAATTAATCTTGATCGTATAATGTAGCCATACCACAAATTAAACCAAACTTATGTTTAAAATCTATTCTTATAATATAAAACAAACGGTACAACAGTTTAAATTTGCATATATAGGATAATTCTAAAGCTGCTTGCCCTAACTTTTGGGACAATCTGCTGCTAAAAACCGTAAAAATGAGATGATTAGACTTATATACCTAAGACCTTATTCTCATATGAGATGGTAAACCAATCCTTCCATTTTTCTTTTCTAGCAGATAAGCAAGTGCAGCTTAGCTTAAGCAGCAGCTAAATATGCTAGGCATATTATACCACTCAAAGCCATTTTTAAATCTTTATAAATGTTTATTTAGTTGCTATCCATCTTGGCTCATTCTATGCTCTAGGATTAGGAAGATTCACCAAGGCTGAGCCCCCTGACCTGCCTCTCCTTCAGCCATGGTCAGATAAGCAGTTCACTTCTTTATTTTGTTGTCTTTATTTTTTTTGTTTTTGAAACGCTTAATCTGGCGTTTCAGTTTGTTATTAGGTTTTTTATTTTCTCTCTTTGAGAAATTGGTAATGTTTATCCCCTGATCAGCTTACCTCAACTAAACTATATTTACCCAGTATTTTTTGAAATGCATTACTCTCCTCTGCTTGACTGTAGTTTTCTACTTTAAGGTGTAAAATATGATCATCTCTTATCTTATACTAGCTACTTATCTACCAACTTAAAAGATGATAAGCATGCATGTTATATCAATATATGCCTCTAAAGGGATATATTATACAGCTTTTCTAAGTGAGACATATATTTATAAAGCCTATACTGCCTCATCCTTTTAATCAAATCCTTATTACATAACCTATCTGACTAAGTACAAATTATGATAAACTTAATGTACCACTTTAGATTTTACCTTGCTAGCTATCAGAAAATAAGTTGCATGGTCCTTAACATAATATTAGAATAATTGGAAAATAAAGCATAAGTGCTGGCCTCAAATAATAAAAAAATACTCAAGGCAGGTCAATATTTTAAAATATACTACGCTGGTTTTCTGGCTAGTTATGGGTTTAAACCTAAGTCAAACAGAACCTGCTCTAGAGTGAAAGCAGGGATTACCCTTCCAGGTTAACCACCCTTGTTGGCTACAGATACTAAACAAGTAAAAACATAGGGTTTATTACCATAAAAAGTTCCTTGTCATCTTACCAAGTGTAAAGGTTAAATACAATGTTAAAGGCTAATAGTGCTAGGCGAGGGCTCAAGAGTTCAAAAAAAAAGTTGGCTGCATCCACTAATAAATAGGCGTCCACAATTTATGTAGCTAGAAAAAGTAGATGCCAAAATTTTAGTGATAGGGAAATTTATTGATAGTATAAACAAAAGATGTAAAAAGGTACCAGAGAACTGATGTGACAGGAAAAAACCAGCTTTCATTGTGGATACTCAAGCTCCTACAAAAACATCAATAGGATGCAAGGTACAGCCATTCTAGTAATATAGATATATGATAAACTGGGTGAAAGGCAATGAAAATATTGATTCAGAAACATGTTTCCATACTAAAGGTTAAGATCACAACTAGTAGCATACAAACCCAAATGTTCCTAATTGTGCATTAGCATTTGTCCTCGTGAAGGTATCTCTGATGAGGGGTAAACCCAGTCTAACTTTGTAAGAAGGTGTGAAGCTCTAGGGTTTGACTAAAAAAGGTATTCTCCTCAATCTTTCCCAATGTCCATCGTCTTTACAATCTCAAAATGATTTTTATGAGCGCATCTTTTGCGTAGTACTTATTGTTGGAATCTTTTAAATCTTAGTTGCAAGGATAAGTGTTTGTAATAGACTGATAAGGAAGATTAAATAGTTAGTGCCTGATAAACTAGAACTACTCCTTAATTCTCTTATGAGCCTCTACAGGTAGTAGTCAATACAATAAAAAGAAGGGAAATAGCCACCACTAGCATCAATAAAAGGAGTGCAGCCTGCTTCTTAATGGTTGAAAAAGTCCCACTTTCTTATACCATCTTGCCTTCAGTTTGATGCTGATATTTTACTCCAAAAGAATACTGTAAAATTGGTGCAACGGTGTCATATTTCCAGCGCGCATGTTAGACACACACCAAATACAAAACACTGTATGGGGACATTAACATTGACCAAAAAAAGAAAAATATTATATATGGGAATAGGTACTTATTAAATAAGTTAAAAGAGCACACTGTAGTATTGTATACTGCCAGTGGCTCACGGCTTGCTAATGGTATTCTTTCTAGATTGGCTCTCTCAGCTTCTTCAGTAAAAGAACCCTTCAACCTGGCAGTCCTTCACAAATATCCTACATCTACAAGAGTTCTCATTGGTGCTTTTCCATGGTTACTAAGCAGCACCTAATAATGGAAAATTAAAACCTTAGTATTTAAACTGGGTCAGAAAGCAAATAACTATGGATTGAGGAATTTCCAAAAGTTTGAATATGCCAGATGGAGTCAAACCACCTGAAGATGGCCCTAATAAATACAGGACCTTATTAAAAATGATTTTACACCAGCACAGGACAACGTATAATAGTATGAGAAATAAATTAGGAGGTGATAAGGAAATCAAGGCCATGGCATCAATAGCCAGAAATCAAGGAAAAAGAGATGTGCCAGCAGGGATTTAGGGATTTGTATAACAATAAAATAACACGTTAGGACACTACTCATAAAAGCATGGTCCACTGTGTGAACTAAGTACCTTGACTTATATGCATCTGCTATCTACTTTTTAGATAAAATATGAAATAAGACAGTCATAACAACTTAACATAGTTGGTTGAAACCCATTATAGCATTCACCCACTTGACCAAACATTAAGAAGATAAGATGTGTGGGGTTAACTAACTTAAAGAAACTTGGGCCCATTGACCCAGAACTCTGCAGATATATCTTTTAGAATTTACAGTGCACCCACTTAATAAGGTGACCTTTGACATTATCCTTCAGAGTGTAAGAATCCGTGGATGTCTTCTAGATGATCTCAAAAGGTCCTTTCCATATATGATACAGCTTGCTAGTTATTCTAAAATTCATGATTATCATAATAAAAATCAAGTTCCTCTACATTAAATTGGGAAGCAGCTTTCAATCTGCGTTATCCCATTCACAAGATCATTCTTTATGATCCAGCGCATTATAATATGAAGTGCTTTGTAGCTGGATTAAATTCTGTTACAGCGTTTTCTAATAATGTGGGACTCATGTTATCTTGGCTGACACAAGGATATAAAATTGGGGGAAGTGCTGGTTACTTCAATGTATTAAAGAAAAGAGGAAAGCCCTGTGTATAAATAATAAGATATATTATAAGCAATAACGATGGAAGACAAGAAAAGGTTCCATCTGGATGTCTTTGCCCTAATTATCTTATATAAGATTCTATCTGAGAATATCATCACTCACAGCTTTTCATTCCTGTAAGCATAACATTTGGTTACAGGTGATTAAATTGATTCAATCAATCACAACTTGTCTTAATTGTGACGTCCAATCAGGGGATGACAAAGCGACTGAATCCACTGAACTCACACACCTATTCAGCAGCGATGAAGGGGAACAGCATGGGCCAGAAGGCCCAGCTGCTCAACTTTATCCGTAGTGCAAAAAAGGGACCATATGTCCCAAACAGTGACTATCTAAATATGGTCCAAGATTTTCTCTGAACTGGAAACATCAGCCATGCATTTCCCAAGTCCTCTAATAAATTTGGTGTGCACATTAACTTTGGCGTTGAGGAACCTCTACAATATGAAGCAGTATGTCAGGCTATCCTAGGACGCTTCCAAGAAGCTGTAAGTTTGACTGAAAATATCACAATGAGAACCTTAGATCTTTCTTTGCTACTGCTGAGGCCGCAGATGCAGCCATAGCTGCCCCATTTGTAGTCACCTTCACTAAGCTGAGAGTAGGCAAGGAGCCTGAACAAATTACAGCCAATATCCCAATTACACGCACCCATTTTTGGGATGATGAAAACTTGTTTGTAGTACTAGAAGGACTCCCAACCACTGAAAAGTGGGACTACCTGGAGGCAGCGCTAACAAGCGGCCTGAGCGCATATGGAGAACTAGTCTATTTTGAAATAGAGAAAAACCGCCTCATGCCCTACCTGGCTACAGACAAGGCTGTAGCAATGATACTCCCAAGCATGGATGCTGATGGCGACATCAATACAATACCAAGCAAAGTGTACGTCTTGGACCTAAGGGGAATCAGTCTCGTCCTTTCTCAGTCCGCCCAGAAAAGAGCTCACCCATATGCATGAGATGCAACAAAGTAGGGCTTAAAAACAATGCCTGTCCGTCTACATGGTAGGGAAGAAAGTTTATTGAGTGTGAAGAAAGTCTGAAGGATATAGATCTGGGGGACGCATTAACAGCTTACCTATGGAGATCAAAAACTAACTATGAGGTGGTCCAAACAGTCTCCCAGAGCAACGCAAAGAAGTGAAGAAGGCCAGAAAGGCAGCGGAGAAGGCTAAGAAGAAAAAGCAGAAGAAGGAGAACGAAGCATCAGCTTGGGAGGAAGCAGCCAAGCACAACATTGAACAACAACAAAAGCACCTCTCTAGTATGACCGCCCCTAAAACAGCCAAGCAGATGCAAGATTATGCGCAATGGGCATTCCAATCAGAAATGGACGAAGCACACTTCTTACCTGTACACAATGGAGCCCAACCCATTGAAATAACAGTCAATATACCCCATTTCACAAGCCAACAATTTCTCAACCCTCAACGGGATGGAGGACAACAGTGCTCACTGCATGGAGAACCCAAATCGGAACTCTGTGCCACCAGAATGGCAATCAAGTACACCACCAGCCCAAACCATTTATGAGGGTCCTATAACTAGGTCCAGACACAAGCAAGCTACCACAGCTGCACAGGGTCAATATGACCCTGTGCAGTCATAGCAGGCGTGATGGGCTCGTTAATGATTGGGACTCTCAACATAGCAGAACTCTCATACAATAAGTCCCTGGATAAGAAACGAGGGCTCCTTTTAAACCCACCGGTGAATGTGCTTGCCTTACAGGAGAGCAAGTGAACCACTGGAAAGAAGGAATAGTGGTACAGGCTTTTTTCCCTTCACGAACGTTCTGGACAAGCTTTTGTGAATTTGTAGTCAAAGCAACAGATGCCATCACAATCACCAACTGCCACTCTCATTTGGAAGGAAGGGTTCTAGTTCTGGCCTTCAAATGGGGGAACCAATAATATCAGGCTGCTTGAGTATATGCCCCTGTTGAAGCGGACAAAATGTAAGAGTTTTTGAGCAATCTAATTGACGTGAACCTTCCAAAAGAAACGATTTACCTAGGTGACTTCAATTGCTGGCTGGACGTAACTAGTGTCAGATGGCCAAATGTCACAAATCCACCAATAGGATCAAACCAATTACAGCAATTAATGACATAAAAAGATCTTCTAGATGCCAAACCAATCTCAAAATCATACTTTCCAAATCTGACGCGGCCAAATATTGTAGCTGATCAACTAATCAGCACCGCTAGACTGGATTTAATACTCATACCCGTTTTGTTGGAATCACAAGTTGAAGATTTTGCAACAATTGAATTACATATATATAAACCACAGAATGGTGAAAATTAGTATCCAATTAAAGGAGGAACCAACCAAAAACCAACGTTGGAAAAGGATGCTGCCAAAGAACGTGAATCTGGTCCAATTAGAAGATCAGACAAAAAGACATGTATATGAACTAGCCAAATGCACTAACTCTGATACCTTATGGCAGCAGTGGCAAAGGTTAAAAGGAAATTCTATCCACCCCAGCCCACGCAGCATCCCGTTGCATAAGGAAGGAAATAGAAGAACTTTCCAAGGCTCCAAGAACATAAAACCATCCAGAAAGATACCCACCCTGTAGTGGCTACTCACCACAGTGGGCTAGAGATTGGGTGAGACAGACACTAATTGTCAAGAAACACAAACAACTCCAAATGCACATGGAGGCCCTACAAGCAGGTGTCAGATGGGTTTCCAGGGAGACTGACTGTCAAAATCTGAGGATCACTCACTTGGAAATTGTTATCCTGCACGTCTATTTGGGCCAAAGTTCTGACGGTTGATCCTCAATAGTGCCTGTAGCTTATGGTATTCAGAACGTTCAAAAACTCACTAGGCATATTAAATTTGCCTCAACTCTTCTGGCCAATTCTGGGCATAATTTTTCCTTCATATTAAGGAACTTCTTCCAAGGCAGAATTTAATACAAACTGGGGATTTGGTCCTTCCAGTTTGTCAATACTTCTCCAAGGTTAGGATTCAGATAAAAACCAGGAAAAGGATAAAATAAATATGACTTTTATTGCAAGCTATTTATTATATAATGGTTTTTAGGTAGGCGCCGGTATTTATACCTCTAGGGCATCTCCTGGCCACATTCCAGCACAAAATTTCAACAGATATTTACCACCTCAGTTTGGCTCTTGAAAAGATATAACTGAAACCTTTTCTTAGGTTTATTGGTGGCAAAATACTCTTAAAATCGGGAGGATTTATGGTACAAACTTGCAATAAAAGAATGCAAAATTGTCCTTTGATCTTCTGGATTTCAATTTCGTCATACTTCTGACGAAATACACCTTCTGTGAAATTTTGGCATTAAATTGAAGTAAATGATAAAACTTAATCAGGACGTCAACAGGCCTCTTCCTTGATAGCACTAGGTAACCACTGTCACTGGGTAGTTCACACAAGTACTATCATGCCAATCCATCAGATCAACCTTTAAATTTCTGTACCTAAGGTACATTGCAGGAAGTCAGATTGCATTCTTGTTGTAAGTCTGCCAGTTTTCAGACACGTACTTTCAAATCATCCTAAACCAATTTTGTATACAATTAAGTTATTTTATATTTCACTAATCATGATGGACAGTGTGGTGTGTGTTATAAAAATCTCTTCCATAATGTGTATTTGTTTGGGCACTCTATGTGTCAACAGTCTGGGTATCATTGAGATCATTTGTTGTTCCATGAACACAATAGGTTGAGAGGTATGAAAATGTGGTTTTGGCCTCATTTGTTTAAGGGGTAATCATCCAGTCTGGCTAGCTAGTTTGACATAGATGTGTCTTGGAATCCAGCATTTTCCCCTCTTGCTCTGTACCATTGGTTTTGTTAGCCTATAATTCTTTTGCCATTGATACGTGAAGATGGGTGTTTTCCTGTTTGTGCTTAAATGGTCTATGGGTCTGAAGTAGTACTTCAATACTGACTAATTGAAGTTGTTCTCTCCTCAACCTCTATGTGATCTAGTAATAGTTATAAACTGCTATATAATTCTTTTTGCTTTTTTATATATTTTTGTATTTTTATACTTAACTTTTCTTTTTCACGTCATTTATGTCAATAACTGCAGATTTATGAACTCGTTGTATATATATTGGTCTATTTTATTGATTGTGTATGTAGACTTGGTGTTTTCTCCATCCTTTTTTAGGCTGGCCTTTGTAGGTACGTGCTTTTGCATTCAGTGATGTTGAGTGTTTAGAATGGTGACTGTAGTGCTTAAGAACTAGTAAGTGTATAGCGATTCTCTAGTAGTCCTTTTGATGTAGGCCTTTTCTCAATATGGCAGAGCTGTTATCGAGCAGGCTTGTCTTTTGATTAGAAATGAAACTATCAACATTCTGAGAATAGTGTTTTTGTGAAGTTCTCATTGAATATGCTTGGCATTGGTAGAAGATGATGTCTATTATAATGCCAAAATGGAACATTTGAATTTGATATAGTGGAATGTTGATGAAGACTTTGTTTAGTGCTATTTTCCATTTGGATGGATTTGTTGAAGTGTTCAGGATGTGCTCACCCATTGCTCCAATTTGCATGCTCTGTTATCATTAGTTTGGCAGTGTGGGAGCCAGAAAGCACACCTGCTCACATTGTTGGGTGGGCTTGTAGGACATTGGTAAATTCAGTTCTGTAATCAAGTCAGAATATGCAGGAGGCATCATGGCTGTGGATGATGCTGTGAAGTATAAACTTGTGGTAGTTGCTGCTCCAGCTTCCAAATGGCTTGGCCTCAACCATTTGGTCAGTGATTTGATGACTCATGATTATGTCACTTGTGCTTCTGTCTTGCTTGTGAGTGGACACAAACAACATCAATAAGATACGAGTATGCCAGAGCAATTGGGCTGAAAGACAAGGCTAGTAAGATGTACTTTTGGAACGGTTTTTCACCTTGGCACTCTGCACAGCATTCTAGCGTTGATGTTTTGGAAATGCATTGACTCCAAGTAGTAGGATTTGCTTCAGATGCTCTTTCATTTTTTTGAATCCTCATGTCCTATATCTGTGATGCCATTATTAGGTCTGTTTGGGCCGATGGTCAGAAAATAAACTTTTTGTCCTTGACAATTTTGTAAAGCATCCTGTTTTTGATGGTTATATTTTTTCGTAGATCCATAAATACATTTTGGATGGCTTTGGGCTCATTAGATACTCTCCGCTGATCATTTTCATAAACAACTCATCAGCAGCCTGACTAAGTGTTGCAATGGTGGGTAGTCAGGATGGACAGTTGGCATCTTGGTGTTTTGCCCCAGCTCGATGCTTGTCATAGGCTTGATTTAATGCCCATTGGGATAATCCCTCAGGTTCTCTTAAGTTATTCAACCATCTTGAGCATGATTGGTAACAACTTTGAAGCAAGTACCATGAAGGTAGACCCAGAATTGCCTGGCAAGCATATATGACAGCTAAGCATTCTGTTCCATCACCATGTAATTCCTTTTGTGAACGTTTAATGTCTGACTAACAAAGGCAAGTAGATCTTCTTCACCGTCTTCTCCAACTTGGAATAACATGGCCCCCACTGCTGTTTGGGATGCATCAGTTTGGATGATAAATTCGCAATCAAAGTCTGGGTATCAAAGAACAGGCGCACTTAATAAGGACAATCAGAGTTGGTCAAACGCATCCTGGCAAGCTGGACTCCAGTTTAATGGGACCTTATCTTTAAGCAGATAGAAAAGCAGCTCTCCAAGTTGTGCGAAGTTGGTGATAAATTGGTGATAGTACCCAATCATGCCTAGGAATACTTGAATATCATGCTTAGATTTGGGCTATCTCATTTTGGAGATGGCATCCAACTTAGAGGGTTGGGGCCGAAGACCCATTTTATCAATCACAAAATCCGGGATATTCCAGTTGGTCTTTATAAAACTGACATTTTCTGAGCTTGATTTTTAAGTTTGCAGCAGCTAGCCTTTTGAAAATCTCTTCTAAGTGTTCCAGGTGGTTGTTAAAAGTGCGGCTGAAAATGTTGATATCGTCAAGGTACACTAGTACACATGGCAATTTTAAATCTCCCAGGATTGTGTCCATTGCCCGTTGGAATGTGGCTGGAGCGTTGCAGAGCCCTTGAGGCATTCTCGTTGGCTGGAATAGGCCCTCTTGGGTTATGATTGCACATTTCTCACGCTCCTCTTTGGGAAGATCTATTTTCCAATATCTGCTGATGGATCCATTACTGAGAAGAACTTCGCGCTCCCTAGCCTATCCAAGGCATCGTCAATTTGTGGCAGTGGGTACAAGTCCTTCTTTGTGATGTTGTTTAACTTCTTATAGTCAATGACTACTTGGTTGCTTCCATCCTTCTTCTTCACTATTAAAATTGGTGCTGCCCATGGACTTTTTGAAGGGACTAGCATGCCACAATCAAGGAGTTCCTTAATCACCTTAGATACTGCTTCTTCTTATAATTTTGAGCGTCTCTTCTGGCGTAATTAAATAGGTTTATGATCTCCAGTATCAATTTTGTGGGTGACACCATTAGCACAACCCAAGTTGAAATCATCTTGTGCAAATATTATACGATATTTAGAGAATAATACTTTTGGTTTTGGCCTTTCTCATAGTTGATCAGGTTGCTTAAATTGGCCATAGGGACAACATTAATTTATGCTGAGTTGGTCTTTATTAGGGGAGCCCTAATTTGACAAAAGTTCAGAACTCATGGAATGAGTGAATTTCCGTGGTAGGGAACAGATGCAGAAATGATATTGTTTGATGTCGCCTGATGGAGATAGGCCAATTTTGCAGGGTTGGACATAAGATATGTATTTCTCTATGGCCCAGAATGATGATACCAGGGGCAATGTTTGGTTCAAATTGAGATTTAGACCATGGTTGATATACTTCACAGTAAAGTACTTCTGGGATATTAATTGTTAGTCCCATCGGGATGATTACTTGTTCTCTGGATGTTATAGTGATGGTCTGATTTAATTAAAGTGAAATGCCATTTCAACTCATCAATCTGAGTGGGAAGTGGTCTTATCTTTGACCGAGCTTTGGATTACTCAATCAGGATGACCCCATCTTTGTAGGGCAAATTTATGAATAAATTGGGTTTCTTTTTCTCAACTGCCTTATCACGGTTATAGTAAAGTGGAATACCTGGCCCAGGATGGTGAGAGTATTGTCCTTATGATTGGTAACAACTCTATATCATCTTAGGAAACAAGTCCAGATTAGGATATCATAGTTTGTATTTGGTGACACTATGGCAGGTGCTGTTACTACAGTGGATCCAAATATGAGTGGTATGGTACTGTAGGCGCCCAGAGATTTGGTTGTATGCGCCCCAGTAGTTCCATATTCCTGACAGTGGGCAACATCAGACGAAATTTTCAGTTTTTTAACCAACTTTGTGCTGACTATATTGATAGGAGAACCACTATCAACAATGGCCTGAACTCACACCTTATTTACCACTATGTCCACATAAGTACATTCAGAGTAGTTTTCAGAGGTATTTATTGTATGAATGCTGTGATTGATGCCCGATTCCAGGTGCTATTTTAGACTTAAGCAAATATCTGGGAAGTTATCTGCTAAGGTCTTCATGGGAATGGCTACTTGTACGTTGTTAAGCTAATGTAGATCAGTTGAACATCCAGGTTGGAGGTCTAAACCCTGGTCAATAATCTGCTTTGCGTAGGGTTTTGATACTCTAGTTCAGGCTTCCTTGGTAATTTTTAAGGGTTTAGTTGCTTTTGCTGTGGCGCGAATAGTGACCATCATGTCATCATTAGCCATGATATGGTGGAGGTTATCTTTAGCAACATCTTTGGCCCTAAAGAGCTCATCAGGGTCGGGTGGAACGGTCTGAAATCGGTGGAGTTAGAGATTTATGCTTCTACTCCACTGCTATTTTCCCATCTCATTGTCACTGTTGATTTCTAGAGCAAAATTGACCCCATGCTTTTTGTTGGACCGTCTGAAGCATTGTCTAGCAAAATTACCTTGTTGACCGCAAATGTGGCAAGTATTTGACCCTGTTTGCTGTTTTTGCTCGAATTTTTGGTTTGTAGTTTGGAACTTTTTCCCTTGGTCGGACATCATGTTGCTTTTTGGATCCAAAAATCGATATTTTTTCTGATCTTTGGCCCGATTAGGAGTATTGAAATTATGGGAGCAGCTTCTCAAGTAATTGGTAAGCTCTTGTATTTCTAAGCTTCCATTGAATGCAGGCAGCATAACATTGTGTAGTTCACAGAAGGGCATAATTGCGTGCTTCATTGCAATCTTGGCGTAAAACTTATCAATTACATTGCACCCACGCAGAACTTGTGCCTCATGGAAGAATATATGCAAAGTCCTTAATAGTCTCATTCTGTTTTAATTTAATATTAAAGCTCTCTTTTTCAGGTTTCTAGTTTCTCAGGCCCTCCAAACTATTTTATTATTACAATTTTGGCATCCATATAGGAACAATAGTCGCTCAAATAGGGCATAACGAGGTCACAGCTATGGGCATCAGGTGAGTTAATCAGTGCTGTTCCTTTCACATGGTCTGATGCTCCTCTCATTGCTTTTTCAAATAATTTGAGGAAAAGTGAACGTTTCCATCCTTATCAGACTTTGGTAAATTCAGTGGTTTGAGGTCATCTCGCCCTATTTCAGGCATAGGGGTTGTACTTCTTCTTGAGCGTCTTGGTATATTATTGCTCATAATTGGCCCTCTTTCCCGTTGGGAAGTATCTGGAGTCAAGATTGATGCTTGGACTCTATGCATAGAACGGATGTTTGAAATATCAGTTTCTGCATTGGTGTCAACTTCCAATGATTCGATCTCATGATATTGCACTGAACTACTGGATTCTGAAGCCTGAATTCAGCCCTTAGTTACTTTTCTAGGCTGTTTTTTGGACAAATAAGTGGAGCTTTTTCATATTTCTTTTTTGTCAAAGTTGGGCGAGCATTGGCAGCCTTGATTTTTGAGGGATTCGAATTCTTTTTAAGGTATCATACTCCTCTTTGAATAAAGTTTGATTGATTGTTAAACTTTTTATATCTATGTCCATACTGTCTCCTCGGAAATTTGCAGTTGATAGCTGCATTCTGAGTTTCAATTTTCCTGAGTAATTTCAGTATTTATGGCCTGCAAGCTTGACACTACAGTCCAAAGTTTTAGAAAATCCCTCTTTGATATGGGCATCTTCTTCATCCCAATTTGGGACGGCTGGCTTTGCTGCAAGGACTTGAAGCTTTTGTTGATAGTATCTAGCTCGGCCTGAACATATTTTTCAAAGTCATCAACTTTTACATTTAACTCAGGTGATTTCTTTGGCCTGAAGTGGCATGTATGGTAAAACGTTATGATTGAGACAATAGATAATCCAAATGGCTTTCCAGTTTTTGACAGCGGTTATTCATAGTTTGTACCCATTCTTGTGATAACCCATGGTGGGCCAGAACTTCTGAGGCTATTTTTGGAATACCTTTATTTAGAAGCTCCATGAGGGTGTTTAATATCCCATGAGCTTCATTGGCAAGTCCGTATTATCAGCAATTGCCTTTTTGAACTGCAGAAAAACTGGAATTTAGCTTGTCTGGTAGGGCATTTTCTGGAAGATTGTTCTTCCCCTTGCACACAGTAGATTTCTGTGATTTCCAGATTTTGTTTAGCGATAATTCACTGGGTATGCTTAATTGAGGATTAAACAAAATTAGCTAGGAATTCGTTAGTTGCTTGACTGTCTGTGAGACGTCTGGCAAGAGATGCCATGATAGCGTCGCAGTACTTCATATATATCCCCACTTTGAGTGCCTGATCCTTAAGGTAGTATAACAGGCTGAAGGAGGGATCAATTTGTGAAGTACCAATCCTAAAACCCTGATATAGGGTTTCCAGCATAGCTTTTACACTTGAAGGTGTAAGATCAATCAGGCTGGTTGTATCTGCATGAGCTCCCCCCACTGTGATAAGATCCAGGGAGTAGGAAGTACCCGCTTCAGAGCTGTGGTGGCTGGTATTAAATTAATCCAAGATCTCTTTGTTGCTGATTTCCATCTTGTTGTCACTTTCTCATCTAACTGATTCTGCCAGGAATTGGTCATTGGAATCCATTTTGGAGAATGTAACTGGTTTTGAGTGAGCACCAGTTGTCAAAATCTGAGGATTGCTCTCTTGGAAATTGTTATCCTGCACATCTATTCAGACCAAAGTTCCAATAGTTGATCCTCAATAGTGCCTGTAGTTTATGGTATTTAGACCGTAAAAAAACTCACTAGGCCTATTTAATTCGCCTTGACTCTTCTAGCCAATTTTGGGTGTAATTTTTCCTTTGTATTTGGGAACTTCTTCTGAGACAGGATTTAATACAGACTGGGGATTCGGTCCTTCCAGTTTGCTGACACTTCTACAAGGTTAGGATTCAGATAAAAACCAGGAAAAGGATAAAATAAATAAGACTTTTATTGAAAGCTATTTATTAGATAATGGTCATTAGGCCAGGCGCCGGTATTTATACCTCTAGGGCATCTACTGGCCACATTCCAGTACAAAATTTCAACAGATATTTACCACCTCAGTTTGGCTCTTTAAAAGATATTACTGAAACCTTTTCTTAGGTTTATTGGTGGCAAAATACTCTCAAAATTGGGAGGATTTCAGGTACAAACTTGCAATAAAAGCATGCAAAATTGTCCTTTGATCTTCTGAATTTCAATTTCGTCATACTTCTGACGAAATACACCTTCTGTGAAATTTTGGCATCAATTGAGGTAAATGATGCAACCCTAATCAGGACGTCAACAGGCCTCTTCCTTGATAGCACTAGGTAACTACTTTCAGGCGGTTCACACAAGTGCTATCATGCCAATTACGTGGATCAACATGCAAACTTCGCCCTAAGGTGGGAAGTTGATTACGTTCTCATTTGTCTGAAGTCCATGGGATTTTCAGACATTAACTTTGGGTCATCCCTAAATAATTTTGTATACAATCAAGTTGTTTGTGTTACTGATAATTGGGACCAATTGCTGAGATTTGATGCATAGGAAATCGCCATAATATGCAAGCGTATTTGGGCTGAGCGCTCTGCTAAAATACTTGATCAAATTATCATTGAGATATTCATCCCAAATTGTATGATTACAATAGGCTTTTAGGTGAGAATATAGGTGTTAGCTCAAGCTTTGAAAGGGTAATTGGATCAATCTGATGGCTGTCAAAGGTTTATTATCGAGTCAACCACCAGAATTTGACACTGACCATCAAAGTTTTTCTATCAAACTTATAAAACGAGGTAAAAAATTCCAGTCTCACTGAACTCCAAACATTCAAAGGCCAAACCACTAGCAACTAAGAAGAGGTAGCATTCATCACCCACTCATACTACTCAGAACTGTATAAGGCAGCCCCAATAGAGGAAGCTGCTAAGAACTACTTCATCAATGCTGTTCCCAGTCACACCAAGCATTTATCCAACCTTGCTGAGCCCATTATGGAGGATGAGCTAGCACAGGTTCTACGGAGGCTCCCTACCACCAAGTCACCAGGACCAGACGGCATCCCCTATGAGTACTATAAAGCACATTATGAAGTAATAAAGAAGGCCATGCTATCTATCTTTAACTCAAGTTTGCAAGAGTGGAGGGTGATCCCAGAAGGCGCAGAAGCCTATACCATAGTTCTCCACAAAAAAGGGGACCGTACTGACCTGAACAACTGGCACTTAATACCTCTAATCAACGCGGATATGAAGATAATGGGAAAGATAATGGCTAAGCATCTCTCAGAAAAAGCCAAGGAGTACATTGCCCCACAACAGCATGGTTTCACCCCAGGGAAGAACATTTGGAACAACATCCACCAAGTAACAAACACACTGGGAGGAGCATCCAAGGGCACACTCTGCTTTCTAGGCCAAGCTAAGCATATGGCAGAGTGGACTGAGAACCTTTGTGGCAATAATTAACAAACAGGGCTTCCCCAAACCCTTTATCTCATGGATAGCAAACCATCAGCTGTCATCCACCTTCTCAGTTCTAGGGTCTGCATTTATTTCACCTCCTGTCACAACAGAAAGAGCCTCCGTCAAGGGGACCCAAATAGTCTATCTTGTACAACCTCACAATTGACCCCCTCCTACGGGTGATGGAGAAACAATTAGCTGGCATTGAGTGCAAGGGGCAAAAACCACTTGAGGTTTTCGCCTTTGCAGATGACTATATGGTAGATCTCCTCCAAGGCGGATTCCAAAAAGGTAGAGGAGATAATCAGCCTATATGAAAAAGCCTTCCTAAGCCAAACTCAACAAAACCAAATCCCAAGTGTTGAGAGTTTCTATTCTCAATATTAGGTGACCCCATTAGTGTGCCAAGAAAAACAGTATGAAGACTGCTGGTCCTTGCTTTTTCACAATCATAGGCGACCTTTCCTAAAAATTCACAGGGCAACCCAACAACCCAGAAGACCAACAACTTCTCCTTCTGAGGATTGACCACTCGTTATGGCTCAGAGGTCCTCTTTGGGACTTTTCCAACAATTCTGGTTCAGCGGCTTCTATTGACTCCCTCAGGGTTTCTCCCCTTCAATCTTTCCAGTTCATCATTGTGGCTGCTAATTGCCCAAGTTCATGCAGGGTTTTCATTTAGTTCAAGGTTAGAGTTGTTTGCGCTGACCACTCCAGGTGTTTTAACCCAGCACCTAACAACTGGGGGAACTCGTTTCCCACTTCTACAAGATAAGCTAACTACTGTTAACTAATACTTAATAAAGATGGGAAGACAGAAGATATCTATTAAGAGGGAGATCAAAATATTTAGATGCATTTCTTGCCTGTCCGTGTCATTGACATTAATTGCCAGTATCATTAGCATTCAGTAATTCTCCCTGCTTAGTATTTGTCAGCATTCTCACTGGCATTACTTATCATCCTCAAGTGTCCATGATTATGTTGATACTTGATTCATTTTAATCTGAATTAATTAAATATATTCAGTCCTCAACATAAGTTTCTGATGTCAAATTAAATTAAAATACTGTTGGGGATTCTGCTCAATATTCTAACAAAGTCAAAATGTAATTTGACTATTTAACTAATATTAAATAGTTCAGCATTCTTTGGCATAACTTGACAGTCCTCTGAGATTTGACTTTCTGCCAGAAATCCCACAATAATTTTCCCATGGAGTTGGTATGGGGATAAAAGGCTGCTGAGCTTAAACAATTAGTATTAATATTTAAACATTATTGGCATAAGTCACCGGTATAGAAATTAACTGAAAACTTTATCAGGATTATCTTTCAATACTTTTTGTTGTTGAATTTAAGTAATTCATCATCTTAATTGATAGTATTAATTATCTCAACATCCTTGACCTTAGTCGCTGGCGTTGAGACCCACCAATTTTCCATCAGAAATGATGCCTGATACTTTCTTGATCCTGCAGATCAAGATATCTCAACCCAACTGAATGGGGAGCACAAATTGGGGTACTATCATTAAATAATGAATCAAAATTAGCAAACTAATTGGCAATCATCCTTGATTAATTAGATACTTAATTTTGTAAATATGTGAGGAAAATCACCTGGTTAAAAATCTGACACCAAGCCTTGGTGCTATCAGATGCTAAGCGCCCAGGCCCTAAAAAAAGAGGACAAAAAGAATAGTCACAAACACAAACAAAGTGAAGAAGTGTCAAAAATCCAGCTTTATCCAACCACCCTTTCAGATGCCTTGCCCAAAGGACACCCATCAAACACCAAGGGATACTTATCACAAGTGCAGGTATAGCTACTCAAGAGGTGGAAGAGAAGCTACTTCTGGATATTCAAAGGACAGTGGCAAGATGGAAGTTCAGGAAGACATATCTGGCTGGAAAATGTCGCCTTGCCAACACTATGCTCTTATCAAAAATTTGATACCCTGCACATGCTATTGTCTTTAGAAATTTTTTTAAAAAAACTCACATCAATTCTACAACCTTGGTTCTGGGGCTCATGCCCCTTCGGCCAAGATCACCACACTAAGGGGGCCAACTTCTGAAGGTGGATGGGGCTAATAGACCCTGAACAAAATGCTGCGAACATATTCATGAAATGGATCAGTGCTGCGACCTCACAAGAAGGAAGTCTTCCTTCATGGGCATCAGCAGCAAGGACCCAAATAGCCAGAAACCTAGCTCTCAGTAACCCAGGATCCCCAACTACCCTATTCAATGACCTAGGTTCACGATTAGGGTTAGTAGGGCCATGGGATGTAACACCAGAGGCAAGGTAATGCTCCTATACTTTAAAATATTAAAATTATAACCAAAAATCGAATCAAACCTCTTAAAATGCGTCATACGTGAAAACAGAAAATTTTTAAAAACTTAATTGGCACCCAGTGCCACCAGCCAATACAAATTATGAGGGCCAAGCATCCAGCCAATCCCAGTGCTGGATTTCTGAGGAATAAGTCACTCTCCTGAACTTGATAATACCACTTGGAGAATATCAAGTGAGCCTCTACTCCACCCCCAAATTACAACTCTGCATTGGAGAATTGCTAAACGACTTTTTTTGGACAGGGGAGCACCCAAACGCCATGCACAGGCAATGCACATTGTGCAGCAAAGAAGATTCGCTGCCCCACAGATATGTTTCATGTAAAACAGTGGTAAGAGTCTGGGAAGAAGCGGTGCGCTTAGCACAGCTACAAATCCACAAATCCCAACTACATACCTGAGGACTGGCTCTTCCAGGACAGGTCAGGCATCAAGACCTTGATTGCAACAAGTTAATTTTATTTTAGCGTTATGGGTGGACCATAGTAACTGGGTTGCCGCCACTGCAAGCCCACAAGGGTCTGACCCAGCTAGGGCCATCAATAATTCCACTTTAGTCTAAACAAAACTTTGGCTACTGGCTGTTTGGGGAAGTCATTCCACTGAACAGCATGCAAAAGTAGCATCTTGGGCCATTTCACACATGTTCAAAATTTCCATGGTGCAACGAACATGTTTATTAAAAGCTCATTTACCCAAGACAACCAAGGTCTCCCCCTAATAGCAACCCACAGTAAAGCGTGATTCCAAGGTTGTGTGAATAGTATCAAACCACCCCATTTCCAACCTACTTTGAAATATTCCCATTTAAATGCCTATCCCATCCCTTGAGTGCGTTGTCTCCAGTTGCATACTCCCAAATAAAAACAAAAAATTAAAAATTAAAATTAAAAATTAAAATTAAAAATACCATCACTCACTCCACTGTGCTGTTGGTCTCAGGATGATAGGGCGTAAACAATACCTGTGATTCCCCATTAAGTCATTAATCTCTGTTATCATATAGGAGCTAAAGTTAGTACATTATTTATCAACTGAAGCTGTGGCATACATGCAATAGATGATATCTTCTAAGATGAACTTAACCGTTGTGATGGCACCTAAGTCCTGGACCTCTTTGGCCTCCACCCATTTGAAAGGTGATAATGGCCACAATTATGTAATAAATTGCTCAGACTTATTGGTCAGAAAGACCATATCAATAGAAATGGTATTACAAGTGGAGTTGGGTTTAATCAGTTGATAAGAAGTGGCTTTCTGGTAGGGCCCATCCACTTGACATCCCTTACAACAGCGGTGGGTCTCATGAATATAAAAATATATAGATTTTCAATAGTAGTGCTGCTTTGATACTCCATCATTTTCTTGAAACCTCTGTGCCCTGTTGGCTTGTGGGCCTCAATAACAGTAGTGGTTCACTCCATTGGTTTTGGGTAATCGATAATCCTTATTGTTTAGTACTTTATAAAGCTTTCCATTTTGGACAACCATGTTCTTCTGTATTTTTTAAAAAGCGCGGGACTTCTAACAATTCATTATTATATTTTTGGGTCAACATCTTATTAATTAACTCACAGGACGCATCAGCTACAAGACCATGATGGGCATTAAAGATAATCCATCAGCGTTTTGATGCTTGACGCCAGGTCAGTGAAGAATTTTTAAAAAATTTGTAGGCATATAATTTTATAGCCCATCTAGCTAGCCTCCCTTCCAGCTCCATTAGATTTTGTATCCATCAAAGAGAGGTAAAATTGATTAATACATTAAAATGTACTCAATGAATGTTAACACAGAATTGTTTACACATGTAAATAGCCACCAGGCACCCTTTCAAGTTGCCATATAATTTCGTTCATGAACGTCCAGGGTATCATTACAATAAGCCATGGGATGCTCAATTCTCTTAAAAATAATTTGAGATAACACTGCCCCAATGGTGGTAAGAGAAGCGTCCATTTGAATAATAAATTGTTTTACAAAGTAGGATACAAAAGGTGGTTAGCTGAGCGGGTAAAACTGCTTCCACCCCTAGTGCAGGTTTTGAGTTTGAAACCTGTACTGGCTAGAAAACATTCTCAGTGTGGTATATTTATCCCAAAGTCAACCCACCTCGAATAATTTATAAAATAGGAAACATCAATAGTGGCACTCAGGTCAGGTAAATCCTAAGTGTATCAGAGGCCATCTAAAGTTCCAGTACACTCAAAGAGCATGCCATTTTTCAGGTGATATAGTGCTTCACCTATCTTACTAAAGGTTTCTACAAAATATCAATAATAGCAAATAATTCCAATACACTTAAAAGCGCGTGCTACTCAGTCACGCCATTTGTTCTATAGCTTCAACTTTCGCCTTTTTGGGGCTGCAAGACATGTCTATCAATGATAAACCCCAGATATTCCAGATGCTCATGGAAAAATTACACTTATGCAGCTTAATCTTCAAATCAACCTTGGTCTGATAGGAAATAACTTTATTTATATTGTTGCAGATTTCATTAAACGTTCAAGATAGAACGTTGATATCATATAAATACCTGTGAACACAGGAAATTTTCAAATCGCCAGGGATACTATCCAAAGCCCGCTGAAAGGTCGTGAGGGCGTTGCACAGCCCCTGCGGCATACTAGTAGGTTGTTAGAGACCCTGGGATGTGATAATGGGCGCATTTTCCCGTTCCTTGGGCAACGCTATTTGTCAATAGCCAGAAATTAAATTCATGGCTGAGAAATATTGCGCACCATCCAAGTGTTCTAGCACATCATCAATCTTTAGTAAGAAAGGAAACCTTTTTAGTAATATTATTAAGCTTCCAATAGTCTATTACCACACAGTTAGAAACAACTTTTTCTTAACAATCAACAATGGAGAGAATAAGGACTCATGGAGGGCAATGACATCCTATGTTGCAATATTTGACTGATTTCAGCATTGAAAACTTCATTCGCCACTCATAATCATCTAAACAGATAGAGGCAAATTGGTAGATAAAACCAGTATCAATACAGCTTTAGTACATCTTGTGCAAATCCCAAAACATGGTCTTTTTAAAAACTAAGATTTACTTCTCAAAAAGAATCAGCGCCTGATCCTTCTCCTTCTCTATTACCCAGAGAATGTTTTTTTACAAAATTATATAGTAAAAGAATTGCTCAGTACTGTCACTAAGCCCTAGTTTGCCAAAGTGATCAAACTCATCTTCAGCGTAACAATTCTCTTGACTGACGCCAAAGTTCAAAAATGGGCTCAATGCGGTAACTAGTGGAGAGGTCAAAAAACGAAAAGATGGAGTGAATTTAGACTACTTTATTGATTTAAAAAAGTGTCAATATTTATAGGGCGTGTAGGGACATGGTGCCTAAAGGACCTTCATGGCCCTGTATGATTAGGGTCTTTCACTTCCTTCCAGATTGACCTCCTTGTCGATACCATCATTGTTCTGCATAATCCTTGTGACTGCTATGGTAGGGGCAACGCCTCTCAAGATTTGGGAAGTGGGGACAAGGTTCTTGAAGGTGTTTCTATCAATTATCATGTGAGTTATGCTTCCTGATAAAATTTATTATTGGCGCCTTCAGGGTAAGGTTATTTGCACTGGTTTGAGAGTTGATCTACTGAGGCTCAATTTTGGAGTAAGGATTTTTACTTGCCCATCATCTCAAATTCTGAAAACGCCTCCCTGAAAGATCCTGTCAGAGGGGGTATAGGGCAAAGGAACTGCCATGTACTCAATTCACCACTGTCCCCTTATTGACGTTGGCAAAGGAGTACTCTGATTTCACCCTATGAATGACCTTATAAGGTCTGGACCAAAAAACATTGAGCTTTTTCTGTTGACCTCTGGGTCATTGGTGATAAAAGAGAATGATGTTACATAATAAGAAAATTGGTAAGGAGGGTCAGCCAAAATTAATCAGAATGTATCACTTTCCGTGGTGGTGAGAATGCCTTGCATGGCTAGGGCTTGAAGACAGACAATTTTTTCAGCTAAGGCCTCATAGTTATAGCAGTGTTCTCAGGTGCAGAGGTACCAAGCAAGGGCTGAACATTATCTGGTAGCTTGGGAGAATACATATATAGAGCCTTGAAGGGTGACATCTTAATGATTTGATGGTATCTTATTCTTTAAACAAGCAAAGCGCAGAGTAAATATTGATTCCAAAAAGCAGGCTTGGAGGCTTCCACCTTTTGCAAAATAGAGACAAGGTTTCCATTAGCACATTCCACCGCCCCATTGGTTGATGGGTTGTAAGGGGCGATGAAACTCTGGTTAGTGCCAAAAAGTGAAGTAAGTTCTTGGACTACCTGTGAGGTGAAATTTAAACCATTATCTGAAAATAAGGTTTGTATGCATTCATGCAGGGTAAAAATGGATCAAGTTAGAAAATGAGCCATGGCTTTTGCAGTGGCAGCAGGGACAGAATACGCTTTTAGCCATTGGTCAGATGGTCCATGGCTAGGAGGATATATTTATGATGTGCAGCCCGGTGGGAAAAGGGCTAAAAATCAATGCTATTGACATTGAAAGGACCCAATTGGGCAATGACTGAGCACTGATTTTGTAAATGTCTTGATCTTGGGATTAGAAAGTCATAAAAGCTTCCAGAACCCCTTGGATGGTTTCCACCAATTAGTCACAGTAAAATTGTGTCTTTAGCCACTGTGAGTCTTCTTTACTGCCTCATATCCCACAATCGCATGCCCCTTTAAGATAACGTCAGTTGTGAAGAAAGGCAGATGTAGGGGAGCCATTTCTTATTGACCATTTCATATAACAGTTCTTCTTGATCTAATGTATTAGGTCACTTCCAGTGATCAGCTTGGATCTCAGGAGACTCCAACTCCTAACGTTCTGGCTGGCCAATTAAATCATACAGTCATTCCTCCTCAGGGGTTAAGGCAGCCAGTACCAGCATTCTAGAGACCATTAGCATTCTGGTGAATTGCTCTCATGCGATGAAAAACAGTTAAATCATATCTTTGTAGCCTTAGGTCCATATGGATAATCAGTCATCTGGGCCCTTCATTTTCTTTAGCCATTGGAATGAGGAATGATCAGTGACGATGGTGAAGTGGGTGCCATAGAAATAGGGCCAAAAAATGCTTTATCACTAACTAGACATCCAGGAACTCTTGTTTGGTAACACTAGTTCCATTCAGCCTTGCCCACGGTCTTGCAGAAATAAGCTACTGGGTAATTGACTGATTTTCATCATTCTGGGCTAAGATGTCCCCAAAGGCGACATCACTCACACCTGTGAATAGCAAGAAAGGTTGATTGATACGCTGATGTCTTTTATGAGTTTAGTGCAAAGAGCGGTCCTCAAAATTATAAGCTTGTTCATATTCCAGCCTCCACTCAAAGGCATTTTCTTGTAAGAGCTAAAATAGGGGCTTAGCCAAGTTGTCAAAATGAGGGAAGGATTGATGATAGTAGCCTACCATACCAATTAAAACCTGAATATCTCTCAGGCTCTGGGGACGCAACATCTTATCAAATGCAACAGCTTTGTCCAGAAAAGGCTGGATGCCATCTAACAAGACCTTATGCCTGATAAACTCCATTTTACACTGGAAGAAGGAACACTTTGAGGATTTGAGTTAATTAAAACTTTCCTAAGATGATTAAAGACTTCCCAAGGGTGCTCCACATGACTATTGAAAGTTCTTGAGAAAACAGTTGTCAAGATTCTGATATGACTGGACAATAACCCTGAATAGCTACAAAGAAATGTTGAGAATCCGACAATTAGAAGGATTGTTTATGAGTATTAAAGCGCCCTGAAATGAGGCGATATTATGATAAAACAAATTATTACTGGTTCGCCTACAAATAAGGCAATAAGGCTACGTTGACATTTAATGTTTATAAATTTAGATCGCCTCAAACTAAGGCAATAGAGAATTGAAGAATACCAGGTGAAACCAATGAGAATCGGTGGAATAGAATAGTCTAAGCTAAGAGAACGTTATTGTCTGAAGTTGCTGATATATAAGCATGATGAACGATTGAAAAAAGAAGGTTGGTAATAGTTGAGAAATAGCAGAACAGCAAAGGGTCATTGTATTTAAAAAATAAATAAAAGTGTTGTCAGAGAATTGCTCCTATTTTATATATTTTCCAGTGTGTTTAGAGGACTAACAATCCTCATACCATCTGTCTGTTGTTCAGTGGGTTCGACCTGTATGACCCTTACAGTGGATTTTAATGATACTAATTATAACAGTGGTGTTCAATACAGGGGCCCATTGATCAACCGCTAAAAAAATAAAAATCTCCAGTCACCAGCCATGTCTCATCAGGCCTTCTTTGCTGGGGAATCTTCATGAAGCACTGCACAAGCCAAATAAGAGGAACTAAAACTCACTTTAGATGCGGTGCTCAAGAAAAAGGGTGAAGTTCTTTAAGAGTGGAACGCCATTATGCACCAGCTCAACAGTAAGTTCAGTCAAATGCAAATTCTGGGAAAACAAAATAGGCAACTTGCCGATCATTTGGATGACACTACCTAATAATGCACTGAGCAGAGAGAAAATTTTAGCAGTCCTCCCAGCCCCCTCATTGGGAAGGGGAAGAACGACAAGGAGTGGAACAATAGAATGAGGAATATGATGCTGGCCGGAGCTACTAAACCAGGGAGGGTAGCTCTGGATATGAGTATGAATTGGAGCATAAATTTCCTCAAGTGATGGCTGTACTACCCACCGCAGAGGGCCACACTACCTCTGAAGCAGCGGTCATCCCACCGTCCACTGGACCAGCTCCTCATTGAAAGACTGCTTATGGGTTTTGACCCATTCCTCAGTTCACCCCAAAAAGTCACGTTTATGAGCGGGATGAGGAGGTCAGTATTGAGAAGTTGCATCTATTCTATTGCAATGGGAACATCCATGGCTTCTTTAAACTTTTTGAGTTTTCAGCGGAAGGTGACTTTGATTGGTGTAAAGCTAAACTGCTGATATCTGTCTTGTATGTTGGGAGTGTTGAACAAGTCACCTGCTAACTTACAAACGGCTCTGTTACTTACCAAGTATCGAAGGACACTGTGCTGCGCCTGTTTGGGGTACCACAAAGATGTCACAGCAAAAAGCGGAGATTTTAATCATTGGGTTCCGCTGTAATAATACCCTCATAGAGTTCGCTGACCATTTTATGGAAGAAGCTCATGTGCTGATTGGTGCAGGCTATTTAGTGGAAGCCAACATATGCATCACAATGACCTCCACATTAAATCCATACTGTGAGCTTCACAATGTCATTTCTCCAATTTTGGATGGCAATATTCCCCTACTTAAAATTGTGCAGTTCTTACGCCATATATCCGCCAACTTTCCTCCACTCAATACAGAGTGGAAATATATCACCATTGCCACAGGGCCTTTTTATTTGGGGGAGATTCTCATCCTACCCATATTTACATTGAGCAACCCCTGGCCTTACTATAATTACGCACCTCGTTCTTGACTTAATTACTCCCAACTGTTTGAATTTACCCTAAACCATTCACAAAAATCATAAAAAGCCCAATT
>JAKSZP010000680.1:0-43184 GCA_022478985.1 Massospora cicadina
AATATAAAAAGGAGATCTTCACAACCTTGTCCAGCCTTAGGGCTCGCCAAAAAGTCTCAGGAAAGAACTTAGCTGACTTCCTCCTCTCCTAGTTGCTGCTCTATGAGTTTTAAAGTGAGATCACAAATGGTTACTGTTAATTCTTGGCATAAAGGGTTGATTACGCTGAGTCAGTTTAAACAGGGTATTAGCCAATGAGCAACCAAATCAAATAATATGAAGATCGCTAAATCTAATAGAACCCAATAAATAATATATGGAGCAATTGCCCCTATTGAACTTTATTAATCTTCTAATAATTGCAGACTTATCTGCAACAACCTATTAGTCAAAAAAGGCCTCTCCCTTACTCCTTTGTTCAATTTTTTAAATCTCAGTTCCTCAAGCCAGATGCATCATCAGCTTGGTAATCTCTTATTCATTTTCCATTATCTAGAAGTTCTCATCTATCTCAAAATCTTGGGTTTTTTACCTCAATTCGCTGAATGGTTAACACTCCGATTGATTACTTATCATATACCTTTTCCACCAATCTTGACTCATCTAAATTCCCACTCAATCTGCAGGTATGTGTAGCATATTGTCCAGTCATATCAACTTCCCAAAATTACCCCCCCCCCTTTGACTGGATGATATGCTCTTACTGATTATCTGCTCAAAGATGCTTCACATGAACTTAGTTGATAATTTGACCCCCGCAGGTTCCTTAATAGTGTAGACGTCCATGCCAGTCTTCTCGATTATCTCAAACAGCCCAGCCCAGATGTTAGAGAACTTGTTTTTCCACCAAAACCTGTGCTGGTTGTGGAATAAGACACGGTCTCCTACAACAAACAGTGGAAGTCCGCTCTGTCTTTTCTGATTGGCAGCCTGATCACAAATTTTCTTGGCCAAACTGGTGGAGTAGGCTTCCATTTGTAGCTTGATCAATCTTTCTGCAAGAGTCTTCAAGTATTTCTGAGGGTCCACACCACCAGTGTCCTCTACACATGAGTAAAGCAAGGCAGGCAGAGCCGGATATCAACCATACAACAGTTGGAAAGGGCTCTTACCACTGGACGAATGATAGCTGATAATATACGCAAACACAGCTGTAGGTTGAAGGGCACTCTATTCTGAGGGTTAATCCTTTACTAATTTATGGAGTATGTTCAATAGGTTTCTGTTGACCCATTCCATCATTCCAATTGTTTCTGGATGATATGGGGTGGTCAAAACCCCATGGATCGCCATAAACTCATTCAACCTAGGCAGGATGTGCTAAGTGAAGTTGGGACTGTTGTCCATTAAAATGAACTTCAGGCAGCTGTGTCGCTGTATAATACACTCCATAATAAACTTGGCAGTGGTGACTGCTCTCAAGTCGTTAATGGCCCTGGCTTCCACCCATTAGGTCAAATGATCAATGGCGACAATTATATATTTGGATCAATTGGTGCTAGTTGGCAGAGGTCACACTACATCAAGGGAAATGTCGTGCCAGGTGAACTGGTGGTTAACCTGTTGGTATGTGGTCTTCTTGCAGAATGGCTTTTCTACTTAACACTGATGGAAACAAATAACTGATCCAATACATCGTAATGCATGTTCTCCCAGTAGTAATGGGGTTGCAAACCTCCAACGTTTTCCGCAATCCTCCATGTCCTCTAGCCTGATGATCATCCATAATAATTGCAGATCTAGCTGAAGGCTTAAGAAAACTTAGCATCGAGTCTCTGATCCACTTATATATTTCCCCTCACAGAAAAAAAATTCTGCCTGAGCCCATCTAATACCTTGATCACCTGTGGTGGCTCATCATGGTATTTGTTCACCACCATTTTCTCATACATAATGTCAGATAAATCTTCCATGATACCAACCGTTGGAAGTTGGTAAGACAATCCACACTTTGAAGTTTTGCTCCTGGATGGTGTTGATCTCAAAATCGTACACCTGGAGCTTTAGTGCCCAACGCATGAGCCATCCTTCAAGTTCACGCAGATTCTGAAGCCAGCGCAAGGAAGCATGTTAATCACTACTTGTAATCTTACTCATGTAGATATACCTAAAACTGTTTGTATGCATAAATCACCACCAAACACTCCTGCTCAGTCATGGTGTAGTTTTGTTTGTGAAAGTTCAAGCTTCAACTACAAAATGCAGCAGGATGCTCCACGCCGTCATTGTCCTTCTGGGATAATAATGTCCCTATAGCAGAGAGAGATGCATCCATTTGTACTATGAATTTTTTGTTAAGGTTGAGATATTGCAAAATAGGTGCGCTTGCTAATGCAGTTTGTAACACATCAAAAGCATTTTGGAATTGTTCTGTCCAATTGAAATAGGCATTTTTCTTTAATAACTTGAAAAGCGGGGCCCCAAAGCAACTGAAGTTGGGAATGAACCATCATTAGTACCTGACCATCCCCAGAAACACTTAATATACCGCTTATTACCTGGTTGAATCATCTTATGTATAGCTTCCACCTTTTCTGGCTGTGGTTAAAGCCCTTTTAAATCCACTACAAACCTGAGGTATTCTAATTGTTTTTATAAATGACACTTTTGAGATTTTTTGATTTCAGTAGTAGTGAGGCGAAGGAACACTTGTTCCAAGTGGTCAAGGTGCTCCGTAAACATCCACAAGAACACATTGATATCATCTAGGTAAATTAAGATGCAGGACAGCTTCAAATTACCTAAAATCATATCCAGGACATGCTGGAATGTAGACGAGGCGTTGCACAAACATTGTGGCATGTGGGTCAGCTGGAATAACCCCTTCAAAGTGATGATAGAACATTTCTCACGTTCCACTGATGGCAACTTGATCTGCTAATACCTCAAGGTCAGATCCATGGCAGAAAAATAATTTACCTCACCTAATCAGTCCAACACATCATCAATCTGCAGAAAAGGGTAGGAATCCTTTTTTGTTACACTATTGAGCTTTTGATAGTCAATAACAACCCAATTCATGTCATCTTTTTTCTTTACAATGAGCACCGGAGATGCCCATGACCTGTTTGATGGCTCTAGCATCCCTTGCACGATAAGTTTATCTACCTCATCTGAGACACCTCTTTCAACGCCTTTGATTGTCTAATAGGCCATAGTCAAATGGGAGGGTGATCCCCCAGATCTAACCGATGTACCACCCCTTGAGCGCACCCAAAAATCATGATTATTGTGTGCAAAAATATCCTGATACTTTTCAAATAATGCTATAGCCTTACTTGCTGTTCCGCCGATAATCCAGTTAGTGCTTCCCATGGAAATACTGTCAATTTGCCGAACAATGAGCCTTTTGGTGGTCCAAGGTCCTCCTATGAGCCAAAATCATGAATACGTCAAACTTCCTCTATAGGAGCTAATTGTAGATAAGCCACCACTTGATGCCACTGAATCATTAAAGTTTTCTTCTGTAAATTTGCTAGCAGAACCTTCACCTCCCCATTCACAGGGAGCAGTAGACCTGGAGCCACATGTGGTTCAAGCCATGAGTACTGGTGAGGCCCCATAAATTCCCCATAAAGCCCTTTAGGGATGTCAATTTTGAGCTCAGTTCCTACTATGCAATGATGTCCAGACAGTAGGCTCAAAGCGCTTGCTGCTCGAAGCGGAATACCTTTGAACTCATAAATCTGGTTGGGAAGTGCTCTGGTTCACCACTTCATTTGCTGATATTGAACAGGAATCACTCTATCGCTGTACACTAGATTGATTTGACTAGAGTGGAACAGAACTGTCGGGATTCCACAAGAGGTAAAATGCGTGGGGATCTGTTGTCCCAAAATATTAAGAGTTTCCTCCACCATATTTATCACAACACCAAATTTCCTCATAAATGCCGCGCCAATTAACATGTTGTAGTTATTGTTTGGTAGAACCACCTATGGAGCAGAAGCCCAGATTGACCCAAATCATAAAGGCAACGCGCTATATGCTCCTTTAGACACAGTGCTATGCGTCCTCACAGTCCCATATACTACTTGGTGGTCCACATCCGGTTTCAGAAGAAGCTTAGCCACCAACCTGGTAGAAATTATATTCACAGGGGCCACCATGTCTATGATAGCGAGGATTTTTGTGCTTCGGCGAAAATGTCACAGTAAGTGCACTCCAAGAAAGAAGAACCATCAGTGTTTATTACATGGACATCCAAAGCTTTGTGTTATCTGAAAGGAGAAAATGCCCCTGCCGACATGAGGATACTCAATAGCAATTTTCTCAACCAGAATGGCTATGTTAACCCTTACTAAAGAGGCAACGTCCTTTGAGGGATCCATGTTGATCATGCCAGTTTGCTCCAGGATCCGCCACGCATATGGCTTCTGCACATCCTGGCAGAACTCAGAGATTAGAGGGTGATTTTTCACTCTCTGGGATGGAAGCAGGGGTAACCGATGAAAGCCATTGGTATAGCGAATTGCCCGGCTGAGTTCTGAATCCTACATGAAGAGATTCTTGGGAATATTTAGGGACAATTGAATTAGAATTAGCGGAGGTAGAGCGTCCTGTCTCTACTCCGCTTGAGCTTTTCCCAGCTTGATCTTCTCAATTGGCATCACATACAACTGTGGTTTTCTAGGACAATTACTCGCATAATTCCCTCTTCATCCGCACTGGAAGCAAGTATTCATAAAAGGTTCACATATATAGCTTGCAGTGGAAGGGACAATTCGAAAATTGATGGTACTGTTCCAAGGTTGTGGACGACCCAGCAAAGCATATATACGCCAAAAAGGGTCCGCTGATTTGTATGATGGATGAATATGTTCCAGCGGTTGATAGCTCGGTCACTGCAGCCCATATCCTGAATTGTTTAGTGCGGTGACAGCAGGGGCCTTTTGGGCTACATTAGGAGCGCTGATTGTGGCAGAGAGTCGACATAAGGTGTTCGCAATTCAAATAAGTCCTGCATCTTTGTCCAAAACATAAAACATAGCGTTATGTAATTCCTGATATGGTTTAATGGCCGCCATCATTGGTATACTAAAATCCTCAGCAGATAAAATGTTAGCTCCGAGTAGCACATGTGCTTCCACTGAGAATCATTCAGTGAATTCTAGCAGGGACTCGTTTTGGTGGAACTGTACAGTCAGGAAGTCAGCCTTTCGTTGGGCCCTCTTGGCCGTTCCCCAGACAGCCAGAGAAAATTTGCTTTCTTCTTTCATATGATACTGAGCTATTTGGAAGATAGCAGGTAACTTGATAAGTGCTTTTCACGTCTAGAGCAGATAGCAACAGTTTCGCTTACCACCAATTAGAAGCCCCTTCTATGATGAATTTGAATCACTTAAACTAACCGTGTAGATTCCCATTATGACTGAAGGAAGGTAATTTCTCAATGTGAACAGATTCGCCTTGCTCCGGGCTCCAGCCACGAGGAGCAGGCGAATTGGGTCCTGAGTGACTAAGGGAACCACCCCCTTGTGAACTATCATACAGCTGGGCAGACATAATCGAATCTGCTGAAATGGACTTGGAAGAAGTAGTGTCATGCGGGGGTCCATCACAATTCTCAAGGGATACTCGTTAGCTGATCCATAGCATTCTTCCACAAAATCACCACTAACTGCACCACTTCCCCTAGCTCCAGCGTGCTCAGCAAAATGTTCGGTGATTAGCTGTTCCGTTTTAACTGAATAGCATCTACACTGTACATCCTGAAATTCCTGTTGCAGTGTCTCATATTAATGTTGCAACTCCCAATGGAATACCACTCAATGCCCAGTTTATGCTCCTCTGTTTGTAGTCATGAGAGGACATCCTCTACTATGTTCTGCATTTGTTCATGAAGCCAGCTATCATTACCTGCTTGTTGATTAGCGTTATTTATTTGGTTACGAGGGTGGCTTGTTCCCACACCAATTCCTTGTTGGCCCGTCAAAGGGTATCAAGCTATACTTGCATGTCCACGTACTCTCTCATCTCACTGATTGGGAGAGAAAAAGCTTGACTGCACTCATCCTGGCTAACAACTTCCAATTGTGTAACCTGACGTATTAGCTGAAGATATTTGGGGGACATTGACCAAAGGATAAGCGAGTTATCTGTCATCCACTGATTACTCCACTTGAAATGAAGTTTGCTTAATTCAGCTGTTATGGAACTGACATTATCCATCACTCGCCGTTCCATCAGTGTTATTTTTCACTAAGTTGAGCTATCACGGCTTTAAGTGCTTCCACCTATTCTTCCAGGTCTGTCATAAAGCACTTGGTATTGCTTCCCAACGCTGTTAATCCTAAATCCATTCTGCTGATAAGATATGCCGATCCAACAGCTCTCCTATCGCCTGAGGTAACTCTAAATTCAACTGTGGTACCAAGACAGCCAACTGACGGTGGACATCCCCAACATGATGGTCCATCTGTACCAGTGCCCCCTGCACCTCCAAAAAAGAGCAATCAAGGCGGTCAAGCAGGAGGCGAGTATCATTGATTATAAAGCAAACTCAAAGCATGCTTCACCACCTCATCTTTGTAGAGTCAATACCCCCAAACAGCCATTCTATTATGTCATGCAGCTGCTGAGGGGTCACATTTGTGGAGAGACCTTGTTGGTCAGCCATAAACTCAGGACAGTTATCTAATTACAGATTGACTGTAACATCTTCATCACCCAGCTTGGTTACTGTAAATAATACTGGTTTGTCATTAGGTGCTTCCCACGCTTCCTCAGTATACTGTGCGTGGAATCAGATCAAATATTGTCATAACAAATGAGGGCTTGCCATTTTGCCTAGCGTCGAGGAACTACAGTTGACCAGTGGCCTACTGTAGTGAGCACCACTATTAATTCTCAGAATAAAGGCTTGATTCTGCCAAGTCAGTTTACATATGGTATTAGCCACTGAGCAACCAAATCAGATGATACAAAGATCGCTGACCTTCTAATAAAACTTGATATATTATATATGGAGCTATCACCATTTATTTTGACCTTTATTTTAATATAAGTCGCAGACTTATTGCAACCACTTAATCACCCGGAAAAGACCTCTTCTTCAATCCTCCATGTGACTCTTTATATCTTGGTTTCCCAAACCAGATGCATCCTTGGCTTGGTAGTCTTCTATTTGTCTAAACTTTTCTAGAAGCTCTTGTTCATATCAAATCTCGGCATAATAAGCATCAATTCGCCAAATGGTCATCATTTTTATCGATTATAATTCATATACCCTTTTCCATAAATCTTGAGACTTGTCTCAATTCCCCTCCAATCCACTGGTATGGGTATCATATAGTCAGGTCATATCAACTTCCTGACATCATCAATATTGAGACTTGTCTTGATTCCCACTCCGATCTGCCAGTATGTGTAGCATATCATACAGTCATATCAACTTCCTAACATTTACTCTCCGCCAGTGAGAATAATAAGTCTCTCCTGGAATCTCTCCCAGCATTAAAAACCTTTTTCAAGACTTGGAATTTTCCCCCTGCCATATTTGAGGACTATAACTACTTTGTTCATTTGTCCCAAGAAGACCTCACTATTACACAGTACTTGTTCCTGTTTCAAGAGAAGGCATCAAGATTGAAATCTCTTGAAAAATTAAAAATGGCCCTCCTCTGCAAGTCCCTAGATAACATTTGTGCTGCCCTTAGAATATGGGATAACCACCCTCCTTATCTGGGACATGCTCCATCCTTGCATCCCAGTTGTCTAACAGCCTCTGTGCTGTAAAGCCTAATTGTACCGCCGAGCTTCAGATCCTTAAACTTGACAAGTCCATCTGTGGTGCCCCATCAGGTTTTTAGATCCTGTGGTGACATATCAGCTGAGGCGCTAGCTGTTATGGACACCTCCATTTTGACCATAGAATATACCCCTTCTGTACTCTCAGTACATCTTAGAACCAGCGTTGAATCGCTGGAAGGTGATACTGAAACCTCCATCATAAGTGGGGTCTCTTCACTACTGGCCCTGCACTGCTGAGCTCCATGAAATACCTCTCAATTTTGAACTCAAAAGTAGAGGGGTTTAGTAAGTCTAACCAATTTGATTCAGAGCATTCACTTCACTCTATCCAAGGAGCCTTAATTTCCATTCTAGAGTCTATGCTCCTGTCCAACCTGTCATCCCAGTTGGCTGAGCTGAAGAACCCTTCTCTATCACTCCATAGTCACCCCTCTTGGAGGACCCTATCCAGAAACAGGTAGATATCCATGAAAAGACAATAAAAGAGGAACTATTATTGGCTAACCCTACTAAAAACTTTCCCGTCCTGAATGGTGTAGTTTTGTGTGATAAGGATCTCCCTCACGCTAAAAATAGATAATTAAGCCACCTTACTCCATCCCAGTCCCATGAGCAACTCAATGGTAATGTGAAGTCAATCTCTGCTGAATTTTCAAGTGATACTCTGTCATGGAAATGGAAGAAGAAGTTTAGACTGGCCTTCCAGTCAGGATGTGTAAGCACCCAAAAAGCAAGCCAGAATGCCAGGGGCATTGCCAATCAAATGGCATTATATGGAGCTGGGCATTGGGAAATGACAAATCGTTGGTGTAAGACAATAGAGAATATGATCCCAAGAATAAACAAAATCGAGGCCACCCCAGACCCTGGAGGTCTTGCTGCAAGGGGCGGAACCACATATATTGTTTCAACAAGTTCACCGGTATACTGGGCCGGTTTGACTGAGGAGACAAGGGGGCACATCCTTGTTTGAAGAGGGTGGACATAAGGCCATAAGATCCCAGTATATTGTTGGTGAAAGTTCATAATGACAGGGTTAAATTGCCAGAAGTATCTAGCTTGATGAATCCAATCTATGACTGTGGGGGCCATAGTGACCATGAGTACTGGTAGAGCCCATCTGGTGTACAGTCTGACAGGCCACCAGTGAAAAGCCATCAGGAATGCGGCCAGAAGAAAATCAATAAAATCAAAATAAATTGGTAGTTTGAGGCAAGTTTTATTGCAAAGGAAAAGGAAGAAAATCGACCAACAATTTTCTCAGTGCAATGCAACTGATTAAATAGTGGTTGATTGATACGGGAACAAGCCAGGATCAAGACACCCAATTTTGACCTAACTGGTGAATTATTCGGAAATTGGGCAGATAAGTTCACTGGGAACTGACATCAAAGAATTTGGCGGTAGGCTAAGTCACTTTCAGTTTGACCTCAAATGTCTGAACCAAGGCTCAGCTACGTTTCTGACAGTTGGCATAATGGCGTTTGGCCCAATGAGCAGCGGGAATCCCCCAAGGCCACCCCATGTAGGGGCGGTCCCATTTGGTTTGGAACTGGTTCAGGACACCCTACCTGCACATGACTGGTCGCTGGGCCATTAGTTCAGTCAAAAGCGTTGCATCAGCTGCAATGCCCAATTTGCTAGAAGGGAGCTTCAAACCCTCGTCAATGGTGTCTGATGCTGTTACCTGCCCATTGGGGATGATCCCCAACATTTTTGAGGAGTGGTTGATTTTTCAATCATAGTATTAGCTGAATCAAAACCATTGGCAATTCCAGCCACTTGATCAGTCTTCATCACTTTCCAACTACATGGAAGCTGAACATTGGGCTGACTCCCACTCAATTTTGGGCCAATTGATTTCATTTCAGCAATCTTGGCACATATTTCCCTGATTTACTGTACAAGTTCTGCTGAGGTGAGTGTGGGCACCAGGGGGAGGGATCTGAAGCAGAAAGGCTGTTACCCAGTGCTCGTCTACCACATGGGCGAGGTCACCCTGGGTAATGAGGGATACAGCCGCCCTCATCAATACCTTCTTACTCAGGAATGGGAAAAGGGCCTGATAAATGGCCAAGGGACATTCCCAGGGACTTATGTTACCCTTTCCTTGTTCCAAAAGAATGGCCCCACCACTGGGAAACTGCATGAGGGCCGCATTCTTGTGCTCCTTGGGTAACTTGATTGCCATTACCATCGCGACTTTTTGGGTGAGAGTAGGGAGCATTGGGGTGGGATTTGTGGAATGCTCCAACCAGTTCCATACAGTTAACAAATATGTGCGCCTTGACCCAACTGTTCTCATAGGCTGGATACCCTTTCCAAGCCACAAGATATTGAACAGACCGTCGGGAATTATGGGATGCCAGGATATTTTCCACCTCAGCCTCTTCCACATCCTCAATGATGATCAGTTCAGGTTCCATGGGGACTATACCCTTGAAGGGCGACAACTGGGAAACGTGGAAGATGGGATGCTGTTTTCAGTGAGCTGGAAGCTTCAACCAGAACGCACCATTGCCCAAGACCTCCTCCGCCAAATGGGGGCCCAAATGCTTACTTGCAAACTTATGAGAAGGGGCTTGAATTCATAAATGACAGGTTATCAAGCGTAACATAGGAGCCCACTGTTAGATTGTGACCCAGGAGCTTCTTGCAATCTGTGAACCGCTTGTAGTCATCAATAGCTTTGGTGAGGTGTTCCCGCACTAAGGATTGTGTTGACCTGATATGTTCAGCATGATCTTTGGCAGCTTGAACCTTGGGCCACAAGCTAGGTCCAACTGAAGATGAAGGATTATAACCAAACGTCGCTTAGTAAGGAGAAAACCCCGTGGATGAGTGAGTCCCAATGTTATAAGCGAATTGAGCGAGGGGAAGGTCGTTGGCCCAGGTGTCCTGTGCAGCTGCAGCATAGCAACGCAGGTACTGTTCAAGGACTTGGTTAAAACGCTCAGTATGTCCATTATACTGGGGATGATACGCTGTGGAATGAAAGGGGGATATTTTTAGGATAGATAGGAGTTCATTCCTAAAACTGCGCCGTGAACTGTGAACCACAATCACTGATGATCTCCTGTGGGAGACCAAACATCGAGAACATGTGGTGTATAAAAAGGCGGGCAGTTTCCTCTGATGTAATCGCAAAAGTACAAGGAATAAAGAGGAGAGAATTTAGTGAAACAATCTACCACCAGCATCACCGCTGTGAGCCTGTTAGAGCATGGGAGCTCAACATTAAAGTCCACGGACACTAAGGTCCATGGACCCTCCGCCTCCTATAAGGGGTGTAAAAGGCCATTTCTACCGGAGTGGTCCAACTTAGCCTAAGCACAAGTAATGCAATCAGCGATCCAAGCCAGAACTTCTTTTGTCAAACTTGCCCCATTGTAATTCCGCTTGATCAAGTTGATGCATTTCTTATTGCCAGGAAGGCTGACCGTGGGGGGATTGTGAAGTGTGCGGAATACCTCGGTTCTGAGGGAGGAAGGAACCCAGACATGTGACAAAAATTAAACAAGACCCTCCTCCAATGAGTATATGGTGTGTTTATGATTTTGGTGAGATAACTGCTCAACCAACTCCACGCCCTCAGGGAAGGCCATTTGACCGGCTAATACCTGAGCAACTAGCAGGGCGTTGGGAGCCAGAGCGATGGAAGAAACAACAGGGATGGACAATTGACAGGATTTGGGTGGCGGGAATCACAGTAACAAGATCCGCTTCCTCTGGGTCTGAGGAACAGTGGGTGGGGCTGCAGCTGAGGAAATCGGGAAGTACACTGAGTGCACCTTTTATGAATTCATATTTAAAGTTAAAACTGAACAGGTCCCAATAGGTTCAGGCTTGCCGGTGCACCATTTTTGGGGTTTGATGAGAATACAAGAGAGCCTGGTGATCTGTACGGACTGTTAACTTGTGTTGAGCACCCTGCAAAAGGTACCTCCAATGAGTTAATGCCCATGCTACGGCTGCCAAATCCTTGTCAGAGATGGCCCAAGACTGCTCCATAGAAGTGAATTTTTAGGATAAATAGGCGACTGGGTGTTCCAAGCCATTGTGCTCTTGGAGCAACACTGCTCCCACTGCTACCAATGAGGCGTCATATGAAACGATATATGACTTGGCAGGATCAGCGTGTTTTAAAATGGGAAGGACACAAAAACTTCTTTGATTGAATTAAATGCCTGTTGGCATTCAAGCGTCCAGAAAAATGGTATGTTCTTCCATGTAAGGGGGTTGAGTGGGGCAGCAAGATGGGAAAGTTCCAGGGAAAATATTTTTAGGAAAATAATGGTTCCCAAGAAACTCTGTAATTTTTTCCGGGTAGTCAGGTTGGCCATTCTCAGATAGCATCCAACTTATTGGGATGGATTGCATAGCCATCTTTGAGGACGAGGTTACCAAGGAAGGTAACCTCCTACTTATAAAAGTCGCGCTTGGAAGGCTTGACAAACAAGCCTGCCTTATGCAAGGCGGCCATAGCTGCTTCCAAGTCAGTAGCATGTTGTTCGGGGTTGGGGGAGTGAACCAGAATGTTGTCAATATATGCAACTGCGCAAGTAAACTGGAGGTCACCCAGTAAATTGTCAATCATACATTGAAACATAGCGGGAGCATTCTTCAGCCCAAAGGGCATCATGCGGAATTGAAAATACCTCGATTCATCCAGATCGCTGTTAGCCATTCTTGCCCTTTCATTATCCAGATTTGGTTAAAAGCATTCACTAGATCCAACTTCGAGAACACACGGGATTTGGCAATTGCCTAGCTGATCATCTGCTCCAGAGGCAGGGGGTAGGGATTGGAAACCGTTACTTTGTTTAAATGGCCTTAATTTATGCAGGGATTTAGGGAACCATCAGCTTTTTTGGCGAAGATGATTGGGGATGAGACTGGCGAGGTCTCCTTAAACAGCCACCCTTTTTTCAGCATATCATCTAACCAAGTGTTGAGTGAAATCTCTTCCTCAGGTGTATGTGGATAAAACGGACAGTTGATATTCACCAACTCCACAGTTGTTCAAAATAAACAGTTGAACCTAGTGTGAGGAGGCAGATGATCCGCCTTCTCAGAGTTGAAGATACTTTGATAGCACATTAAACTTTGGGAAAATCAGCCGGTATGCCCACAGGCTTAATAGGGAAGTAATAGAACTGCGGCCTTGTGTTTCTTAAGTGTGTCGATCAGAGGAAATTAACCCTCCAGTTGATCATTAACAAATGACGACATATTAGACTACAAGTGAATCTTGACATGTTGACGGCGCCATCATCCCACTCCTAAGATTACTGGAAACACCAAGTTTGGCATAGCAGAGAAACGATTGCAGAAGCTAAACTGGTGTACTGAAAAAGTTACTGACCAATGGATGACATATGAGGTTTGGGAGGCAGAAGAAGCCACTATCACTGGGGGACCCACATCCATGTCCAGTTCTAGTTGTTGGGCCAACTCGACACTCATGAAGTTAGCGCGGCCCTGGTATCCACCAGGGATTTGAGGATACATGGTGAGAACTGACACTAATCTTCATAGGCAATAAGAAATAAGCGAAGTTTTGTTTATTGGAAGATTTGACTGATTCTGTTGCGACTGAAGAAATAACTGGCAAATCTGGGGAAAGGTCAGGGGCTTATGCTGGAGCAAAGATGGGAAGTACGAGGGTGGGGGAGCCAACTTCCTCCATCTGGACTTTTATGGATTCATTTACCAGTGAATCAGAGTCAGCCAACTCAGACACAGGAGTTGCAAAAGGATCAGCAACTGGATCCATCGCTGTTTTGAAGGTAGACACTCCATCAGCATCTTTGTTGGGTAACCCTATCATAAAATTTTCCTTCTGATAGCAGGAAGCATGGCGGGGAAAGGTATTAATAATAGTCGTTGTGGCACATATTTTGATCTATTGTTACTTGTTCGGGTACCAGACCTCATGATGAGCAGAAACTGAATCCAAGCATGATCTAAAGACTGCCTGAAGCATATCATTTGAGAGGCCCAGTGTGGGAGCCAATTCACGTAAGGTAGAGATCAAAGAAGCCAAGCTAGGGGCTTTGGCTATGGCATAAGGCAATCAGAAAAGGTGGTCTGAGTGTGACACAGGGGGTTTCAAGGCAGTTGATATGACAGCCATTATTGGAGTGGGATCTCCCGCTTATGAGGAAGAGCGCAGAAGGCCTCTAACCCAGATGCGGGCATCTCCTTCCACAGCATCCAATAATGCAACCCCCTTTTGGGCATGAGATAACGCGTAGGCGTTATTAAGCGCAAATGCTGAATGCATTAGCACCTCCGTGAGGGCGTCAAGAACTTAATTGCTATCTCACGGGAAGGAACATGTGAACTTCCTTCTGAACTAGTGTAAGGGGGAGGAGTAGCAATACGCGCAGCTTGGTCAGTCTGAAGAAATTTCTCCATAATTGGGCGGATACTATTCCCAAAATTGGCAAGTGACCAAAAAACAGCAAAAAGCAGGCTACTGATTGCACATTCATTTGGTAAAGGGTAACCACTGCAGCGCCCACCTCGAAGAGCAGGGCGGAAGTGGCTGGTAACAATGGTTGGTCAATTATGTCATGGAAACGGCAGAAGAAGTTTAGACCATCCTGTCAATTGGGATGAATAAGCACACAAAAAGCAAGCCAGAATGCTAGGGGCATTGCCAATCAAATGACGTTGTATGGAGCTGGGCATTGGGAAATGACAAATCGTTGGTGTAGGACAATAGTGAATATGATCCCAAGAATAAACAAAATCAAGGCCACCCCAGACCCTGGAGGTCTTGCTGCAGTGGGCGGAACAACAGATATTTTTTCAACAAGTTTACCGGTATACTGGGCCGGTTTGACTGAGGAGACAAGGGGGCAAATCCTTGCTTGAAGATGGTGGACATAAGGCCACAAGATCCCAGTATATTGTTGGCGAAAGTTCATAATGACAGGGTTAAATTTCCAGAAGTATCTAGCTCGCTGAATCCAATCTACAACGGTGGGGGCCATAGTGACCATGAGTACTGGTAGAGCCCATCTGGTGTACAGTCTGACAGGCCACCAGTGAAAAGCCATCAGGAATGCGGCCAGAAGAAAATCAATAAAATCAAAATAAATTGGTAGTTTGAGGCAAGTTTTATTGCAAAGGAAAAGGAAGAAAATCGACCAACAATTTTCTCAGTGCAATGCAACTGATTAAATAGTGGTTGATTGATACGGGAACAAGCCAGGATCAAGACACCCAATTTTGACCTAACTGGTGAATTATTCGGAAATTGGGCAGATAAGTTCACTGGGAACTGACATCAAAGAATCTAGCGGCAGGATGAGTCGCTGTCAGTTCAACCTTGAACATCTGAACCAAGGCTTGGCTATGTTTCTGACAGTTGACATGATGGCATTTAGCCCAATGAGCAGCGGAATCCCCAAGGCCACCCCATGTAGGGGCGGTCCCATTTGGTTTGGAACTGGTTAAGGACACCCTACCTGCACATGACTGGTCGCTGGGCCATTAGTTCAGTCAAAAGCGTTGCATCAACTGCAATGCCCAATTTGCTGGAAGGGAGCTTCAAACCCTCATCGATGGTGTTGATGCTATTACCTTCCCATCAGGGATGATCCCCAACGCTTTTGAGGGGGGTTGATTTTTTCAATCATAGTATCAGCTGAATCAAAATTGTCAGCGTTTCCAGCTAATTGATCAGTCTTTATCCCTTTCTGACTACATGGAATATGAACATTGGGATGACTCCCACTCAATTTTGGGCTGATAAATTTCATTTTAGTGATCTTAGCACAGATTTCCCTGATTAACTGTAAGATTTCTGCAGAGGTTAGTGTTGGCACCGGGGGAGGGATCCAAAGTGGAAAGGCTGTTACCCAGTTCTTGTCTATCACATGGGCGAGGTCGCCCTGGGTAACAAGGGGTACAGCCACCCTCTTCTTTACCTTCTTACTTGGGATTGGGAAAAGGGCCCAATCAATGGCCAAGGGTCATTCCCTGGGACTTACATACTCTTTCCTATACTTTTCTCTCTGGGCTTAAAGCCATCCTGTCCTCCCATGGCTCCATAAAAATTTATTCTCCTCTGTGTACTTTTTCTCTTAGCTACCTTCTCCTCTGAAGGGAAAATTTTTCAATCTCTCGCTTTGATGGACACTAACTCTACTGAAAACTTTATTAGTCATGAGATGGCGGAGGCCCTGGACCTACCCCTGGGTGTTTGTCATTTTGTGAAAGGTGGTGCGTCTCAAACAATTCCGATCTACTAAGTACTATCACCTGTACCCTTTTTTGCATATGATGGTTACTTGGTGGAGAGCTTCTCCTTGAGTATTAACCTCCTTGCCCAATTACTATAGTTGGCTGGTGGCGACGTTTTGACAATTCACCAACCTTGCTGACTCTACCATGCATGTGAAGTTCCTTGGAGGAGACATGATTACCATCCTTTTCCTGTATGGATGCGCAATGGCTCCATAGAAGGTGGAACCCCTTTCCTAAGGTGGGCTGTGAATTTCTGAGGATCACTTGCTTGATTAATCAAATTCTGGACGCATAATTGGGATGAAGTTCTGTTGAATAATCCTCGATTTTGTTAGTGGCATATGGTATTTGGACTATTTGGATACTCACTAGGCATATACAAACTGCCTCAACTCTTCTGGTCAATTTTAAACTTAAATTTTCCCTTAATATACGGGAACTTCTTCCAAGCCAGGTATGTATCTCAGCTGTGGATTATGCACTTCCAGCTTGTCAACACTTCTTTAAAGTTAGAATTCAGATAAAGACCAGGATAGAGATAAAATAAATTATCTTTTATTAGATGGTATTTACTAGATAATAAGTCATTAGGCCAGGGCCAATATTTATACCTCAAGGGCATCTTCTGGCCATATTCAGGCACAAAATTTCAACAGATATTTTACCACCTCAGTTTGGCCCTTGAACTGATATGACTGAGACCTATTGCTAGGTTTATTGGTGACAAAATACTCTCAAAATTGGGAGGATATCAAAGACAAAAATTGCGATAAAAACATGCAAAGTTATCCTAAGTTCTTCTTGATTTGAGTTTCATCATACTGCTTACGAAATACACCTTCTGTGAAATTATTGCATCGATTTAAGTAGATGACAGACCCCTAATCAGGATGTTGGCAGGTCTCTCTCTCAAAAGTACTAGGTACTCCCTTTTGGGAAGTCCATGTGCAAGTGCTAGCATGCTAATTATGCAGATTAACATACAAATTTCGCCCTAGGGTGGGAAATTGATTACGTTATTGTTCATCTGATTGTCCATGGGACTTTTAATATTACTTTGGTTCAGTCGCAAATGATTTTGTATATTGTATGTTTGATAATGTTCCTGATTATTTGAGACCAATTGCCGAGATCTGATGCAGTGATAATACACCAAAATGTGTGAGCATATTTGGCCTGAGCTTTCTGATAAAGTACTTTATTTAATTGAAGTTGAGATATACAGCCCAAGCTGTGTAGTTGCAATAGGTTTAGAGGTGAGATTAGGGTACTAGCTCAAGCATTGGGAGGATAATCAGCCCAATCTGATGGTTGTCAACAGGCACATTTTTTAGCAAACCACCAGAATCAGACATGGGCCTAGCCTCTATTCAACTGACTGAAACCATGACCCCAGAACTTATCCTGCCTTAATGCATACGTGGATATGCTGACCTGTTTGATTTCTTTAAGGCCTGCCCACTCTATGAGCATAACAATTTTGATTTTGAGTTTAAGTTGACCTTGGACCTCGTCAAGATATCATACCCAATTTATCCCTTGTCCTTTGGGGAGGAGGCTGCCTTAAAGTTTGGTGTACAAAATGCTCCAAAAAAGGTCAAATCTTTAAGAGATCCACGCCGGTGTGCTCCCGCTTCTTCTTGTAGAGAAGTCTGATGGCTCACTTCGTCCCTGAGTTAATTATGGCAATCTGAACAACGTGACAGTATCTGACCCCCATCCGCTCCCCTAGAGCAACAGATTGCTCGTTACCAGGAGAAGGCTACGTTTTTCAGCAAAATGGACTGCCTTAAAGCCTCTAGTCAGATTTACTTCAAAGAAGGCCAGAAGTAATAGACCACTATCCACTAAGAAAGGTATCTACCAGTTCAGAGTCATGCCATTTGGTTTGAAAAACGCCCCCGCCTGATTTCACAGGTTCATGATGCTAACTTGGGAGAGCTTATAGGAAATTGCATGATTGCATACATGGATGATATACTGGTCTTCTCCCCGGATGCAGAATCTCAAGCTTGCCACCTTGTATCCATCATAGAGCGATTTGCAAAGCGAACTCTACTATTAAGGTTAGCAAGTGCGAATTTTTCCAGTCCAAGGTTGAATTTGTAGGAAACCTTATCTTTTCCCACGGCCACATAATTGCCCCAGATAAGGCAGCAGCCATCTATGATTGGCTATTCCTTATCTCTTAAAAAGTTACGCAGCTTCCTTGGGGGTGTAACTTTCTCAAGGAGTTCACCCCCATCTCTCAGAAGTTGCCACCCCTCTCTACACCGCTTCACGGAAGAATATTTTCAGTTGGACCACAGAATGCAACGCCGCATTCCACACTGTTATGTCCATACTCTGGCCAGCCCGGCGTTAGCACATGAAGACTTAGCCGCCCTATATTGTTGCCACTGATCCTTCCAACTTTGCGGTGGGAGCTGCTCTGTTGCAGGAGAGGGAGGATGGAGTGGAACAGCCTGTTGATTAATTTCTAAGAAGGTGACCATGACGCATCTCAACTACGGTGGTTATGATAAGGAACTCCTTGCTAATGTTAAGGCGATACAGCACTGGCGCCACCATTTACATGGGTCTAAGTGGCCCTTTACTGTCCTCACTGACCACAATGAAATTATGTAAAGCTGCGCCCCAGAAGATAACTCCTTGCCAGTCCATGGTTGAAATCTTATCTGTGTATTATTTCCAATATAACTTCATTAAGGGCCAAAACCTGTTACCAGATGCCCTATCCCTAAACCCTGCCTTCGCTCCTAACCCATTAGTTGAAGACCACAATAACTAGTTGTGACTAAGCCGGAACAGGTGAAGAAGAGCCCACTGGCTAAACCCCTATTTGCTTTTTATAGACATTTGGAAGGGAATAATGAAACTCCTGCCCGCGTTAGGTTGTCCCAAACCCTGTCATCAGACTATGACAAGATCATGCAGGCCTGCCATAGAAATTATGAACTACTAGACAAAGGTTACAAGTTGCTAGATGGGTCATTTTTCATCAAAGAAAGTGGTGGATACTACTTGAACCCATGTGGGAGTTATTGATCCACGAAGCTTATGATCCTACAACTGCTGGCCACCCTGGCAAGGACAAGACGCTTGTTATCCCTCACTCCTACAGTTGGAAGGTTATTTACACAGATATGGCAAAATTTACAAATTACTGCCTTATATGTAACCAGTCAAAACCTAGTCGCCTGAAGAGCGGTGGGCTGCTTGTCCCCCTCCAAGCCGCAGAGGGCCCTTAGACATCAGTTTCCATCAATTTTATCGTGAAACTCCACTTGCCCCAGGCTTTGATGCATTAATGGTTGTAGTGGACCGTTTTACCAAGATGTCCCAATTATCACCTGCAATATCACTATTACCTCTGTTGAGACAGCCCGCCTCTTTGTGGACCACATTTTTTGTCTACACAGTCTCCTCGAGGAGATTATAAAAATTTCAGCCTGCAATTCACTTCCAGTTTTGGAAAGCCCTTAGGTTCATCCTAAGCATCCGCCCTGCTGCTCACATCATTCCATCCCCAGTCGGATGGGTATTTGGAGAGTATTCACTAAGGTTTGGAGCAATTCTTGTCTAGTTATTCCACGTTGAACAGGACAATAGTGCTCTCACCAACTGCTGGCGCAATTCGCATATAATAACCTTACTCATAACTCTCTGTTACATACCACTTTTCACAAACTATGGTTACAACCACAGCTTCAAACCAAGTCTGCAGATTGAGTCCACCGTTGGTGCTGCCAATGAGCGCGGTACAGAGCTCAGAGACATACACCAGGAAGTGAAGGACCATATATGTTGATGCTGTGAGGATCTACAAAGAATATGCAAATTCAAGCGTTGCAAAGACCCTGAGTGCATACCAGGCGACTTAGTCATGGTCAACGCCAAGAACCTCCACCTGAAGCAACCCTGTTGCAAGTTGGGCCCCAAGCGTGTTGGACCCTTCAAGTTTATCAAAAATGTTGTCTCACCAGCTTACCAGGTTGACTTACCCCCTTCAATCAAAGTGTTCAGAACCCTACATAAGTGCCTCCTTACCCCCTTCAATGGTCCCATACTGCCTCACACTGAGCCTGTCATAGTAGATGTCAAACCCCAATATAATATCATTGCTGTTATTGCTTCCCATCTATCCTGATGCTGCTTAAAGTACCTGGTGTTGGGATTTTTGCCCATATTCCCAGCCTTCTAGATTACCTGGAATCGCTAGGGGAAAATTCCCTAAGGCGAAAAGAATTGGAAATTGGTTGTCTCAAGTTTTGGAGGAACTACGTTCAGGGGATTTTAGGATATTCTCCTGGTTTTATCCATTGGGGATCGATCTGGATGAATACTTAAGATCTCATAAGGTAGAGTTGCTGACGAAATAGGGGCATCTGATAGTGATTAACTATCAGGTGTACCGATTGATCAGTTGGGTTTCATCACTGACTGATTGGGAATGAATAGTAAGTTGCAATGAGAGTGATGCCAACTGCAAATAGCGAATTGATGGTTGGTGAGTGACCTGCCATAATGGGTAATAATTTACATTACCTAAGCAGGTCGCTAGCAAATTATGGTTTGTTCGCTTGGATCAAGAGGAAATTTTAGGGGCACATTTTCTGACTCTTACCATTTTAGGTCTCAATAATGTCCAACGATAAAATCCTATCCAGGATGGGGAAGACCATCGCTTCTGAGATGAGGAAGGGTGATTCAATGGCAATGGCTGCCATTTCATCGAAGAGGTGTAAACTAAGGGTTAGACAGCCAAATCCTCCAGTATGTAATTTCCTAGGATTTACTAAAATAAAAAATATTACTTATGAGAACATTATTATTTTTATCAATTCAGTGTATAGTTAGACTATCAGCTTTTATTGTGTCGTTCTATCTCAAGGATAATATTGCAGAAGGCAATAATTGAAAGACTCTCAGAGAGAAGAGTAAATAACCAAGTGGGGATCTAGAGACAAAGGAACCACAATCAGGGATAGCTGCTGACTGTGTGTTGGGCTAAGAGAGAAGTCACCGGGGTATATTAACAAAGATTGGGTGGACTAGAGTATAGAGAACAAATCCCTATGAGTACAACTTCAAGAGTATCTAATTGGAAATACTGGCTGAAGCGTTGGGCTAAAATATAGTTCAATCTCAACTACGGATAATAGTCTCCATACTATTATTGATTAATAATACATTCTATACAACATGATGAAGTGCATGAGGAAATTAAACCTGTGCATTAAAAGGGTTACTGGGTTACCTCCCAATAATCAACCTAAAGTAAATTTTTACAAGTTGGTGCTCACTACAGGGGTAGTTGAGTGAAGAAACTATTATAACTTCATACAAAGAAGAGCTACGCAAGCTGTGGTCTGAGATCGCCACTATAAACCAGAATGCCTTAAACTCAGCGGACCATCGGGAGTTCACAGCCATGGATGAACAAGTTGCCAAGGTGGAGGAAGGAGTAGAGAATGTATCCAACTTTGGGAATGAGTTACTCAGCAATGTATACTTATTAAAGAAGAAAGAAGGGGACCTCGTTTGAGTGGTCCTATACCTGAAAATGGAGTGAGAAGCAGATCGTGTTCAGTTTAAGAAAGTTTGGTGCAGATATAGAGAAGTCAATCAAACAAGTGGAGGAACTTCAAGCTCACAGATGTGCATGTGAGCCCAATATGGAAAGCGATGCTGAATAAAGAAGTCTTCGCACAATACTTAGGAAGTCAAATACCCCAAGGAACATGCCACCCGCTTTTAATGCCAATTTTGAGATGATGCCCAAAGTCACTCTGTAGTTAGCTGAGTAGCCAAACTGAGGGAATCGACCATAAATGAATTGGAGGAATTTAGGGCAACACCAAAATTGCCTACATTCCATCAGGATAACGCCACAGCGTTTTTCTGACATTTGAAATGACCATGAATGGCTATGGAGATAGTCAAAAGGCATTGACAGTCATGAATTGCCTTGACACCGACTGTAAAAACTTAAAGTTACCTTACCTGGAGGGGGACAGCTGGTCGTATGCTGAGGCAAAGGCGGCCATCATGAAGGAGTTTGGGAGTCCAACCCACATGTAGAAATGCAAGCAAGAATTTATGGGAATTCAGTTCCTTAAAGATGAGTCTCTTGCTAGCTTTGTGGAATGGTTCTACCAGGAGTCGCAGATCCTGGCTGGAGCGAAAGTATTGGACTACTTTGATGCTAGAATCTCTTTGCAAGCGGCCCTTCAGACCTATCATGATTAGCATTGCATGATGTCTTCCGTGTTTTCAAAGGAAATAACTGCCTTGCAAATGGTAGATAATTTGAAGATTTTGGGAGCGACATTTGATGCCCCAAATAGAAGCTTCAAATTCAATTCAGTGCGCAATCCGAATCCCACAAAGGGAAACAAAGGAGCAAAGGAGGCTACCAATTGAACCATGCCAGGAAATAAGCCCAAAGAATTCAGACGGTTAAACAAGAAGAAGAAGGTCAGCTATCAGTGTGGCGGGAAAGGACATTTTGCTTTACACTTTACAAAGCTGAAGGATCAGATTAATGTGGTTCAGGCCAAGGAGACAGCAGCCACCAAAGATTTGTGAAAAGGGCCCACTGCCTAGATAAGGAACAGTCTAGAGCGGTGGAGAAACCTGTTCCTCCCAATATCATGAATGAAGAAATCGGTATTAGTGATGTGTTCATAATCAATAAGCAGGATCATCTATATCAAGTTGTCAATATGGATGTGAATGCTGTGACTTGAGCTGGGGCGAAGAGAATCGACCCTGAGATAATCCAGGAAGTTGCCTGGCCGTATGCCCAACAACTGGCAGAGAAGATTTAAACTGCCAAGAATCCTGAAGAGTTATCTGACATCCGTTTAGATGAGGCTAATCTGTCTATCCCCCTCAGCGCAATAAAGTTATCATTTCCTGAATTATTGGCACAAATATTCACACCCTAGATTTGGCTAATAATGCCGCCATTTACTCAGTAAATAGTATATTACAATACTCCAAGTGTACATATATAGATATACAAGTGAATCAAGTGAGGGTGAGGGCAAATGTTGACAGCGGAGCGCCCATCAATATTGTCTCAACCAATCTGGTAAAGAGGATAGATATCTCACCGGACTTGGAACACAGGAGAGAAGATGGGACAGCTGGGCCAATTTAACCATTTCCTGTGGAGTGTATAGTGTGCTACCACTACAATTCGGGTCATTGGTGGTATCTGCATCAGCAATATTTTTGGCAAACCAAAACTATGACATTCTGATCGGAACAGAGTTTCTACAGAAATATGGAGTTAAATGCAACTTTGAGGATGATACGGTGACTATATTGGGTCAGACGTTACCATTAGTATACTAGAAGGACTTAAAGCTTCATTAAATCAGAGAAACAACTTCATCAATCTGATATACAATGATGGCATTGTCCTGATTTAATACCTATTAGTTGTTAGGAAGCGATGAAAAATGCTGGCGGAGATCCTAGAGAACCGGGGAATCCTTTAAGGATCAAGAATGAGAGGACCATACCAGCTGGATCACAGATAATAGTTGACATAGGGTTGACTTTGGAAAATACTGAGCTGTTATATGGGGAGGTCAGAAGTACCTGGAAGAAGTCCAGAGTTGAGCCATGGGTGGCTCCTGGGATAATAATGCTGGCCATGGAGAGATTCGAGTTCTCCTGGCGATTTTGAGTGAAAAACCAATGAATATCAAGAGGAATCAGATCATTGCATTTATTCATCTGATCCTGATGGCCAAATTGAGAAGACTTCATGATTTTGGGTCTCTCAACGAAATGGGATTACTGGCCGGGGTAGCCAAAAGCATAACCTATTGTTTACTTGAGAGCAGCTCGCTGATCTGCCAGAAGGCCAGCAGGAAGAAGTGCTCAAACTATTTGAGAAATATCAGGATGTGTTCGCTCAGGATGACCACGATTTGGGATGTGCATGAGATGTAATTCACAAGGTTGACACCAGGGAGAATTTACTAATAAGAATGAGACTGATCTAAAGATCAAAAGCCACCAAAGCGGTAGTGGAGGATGAACTCAGCAAACTAGTGAAGCATGGGCTTCTAGTTCTGTCTTCAAGTCCCTAGGCAAGTTTGATTCTAATCGCGAAGAAGAAGAATGGATTGAACCAGGTAGTGATTGACTACCAAAGGCTATACAAAATTACAAAGAAGGATTCATATCCCCTACTGAGGATCAATGATGCGCTGGATTGTTTAGGAGAAGTGAAGTATTTCTCTGCGATGGATCTGATATTGGGATATTGGAATATTGACTTGCCAAAGGAAGACCAAGAAAAATGTGTGACTATTACTGCGTAGGGGCTATACCAACTGACGAGGATGCCCCAGGGTCTCTGCAATGCACCTGCAATGTTTTAGAGGGCCATGGATGCGATACTAAGCGACTTGAAGTTATCATGCATCCTGGTATATCTGAACAATGTAACGTGTTCAGTAGGATGTTTACTTATCACCTCCACCACTTAGAAGAAGTATTTAAGCGACTGTCTGTGGCCAACCTGAAGTCAAGCCAAGGAAGTGCCACTTCTATAAAAAAAGAGTAGAAATACCTGGGATTTGCATTTACTTAAGTAGCTTGCAGCTGCAAACCCAGAAGATAGCAGCTATAGAGCATATGGCTGTATTGAAGATTGTCCGAGACATCCAAGTGTTCCTTGGGATGGTCAGATACTATAGAAGTTTTATAGGGACTTAACTGAATATCTGAGCCATTATTCCATTTATTAAAGGATCTGAAAAAAGGATTTGTATGGAATGAAGAGGCCCAGGACTCCTTCGATGAGCTATGCCAGTATTTGATAGATTCTCCGATTCTGAAATATCTGAATTTTGATTGGGAGTTTATCATTTAAACTGATGCTTTGTTTATGGCGATCGGTGCCATACTGAGCCAAGTAGACGACTAGGGATGAACATCTGGTGGCATATGTGAGATGGACACTCTCAGCTGCTGAGAGGAACTACACTTTGATTGAGTGGGAATGCCTTGAAGTCATTTATGCATGCAAGCAATTTCAGGTGTATGTCCACAGAACGCACTTTAAGGTGGTAATGGACCACTCTTCACTGCATTGGCTTCAAAATCTAAGAGAACCAGAAGGTCAACTGGCCCAATGGGCACTTAAGCTTCAGGCTTATGATTATGAGATAATCCACTGAGTGGGGGCTTCTCACCAGAATGTGGATGCTTACCGCGGTTGCCAATGGTCCAGTTAGTATACCCACAGGTGAATGAGCTATTCCAGAGAATGGTCAAAGGAAACATCAGGGATGAGCCCTGAGAAATCCAAGGTACACTTAGAAAAGCGATGGAGAACACTGAGACTATGGATGGACAAGTATTAAGACAATCAATGGGAAGTAGCTATTATTCGTGAAACTGTTGGAAAGAGCATCATTAGTACAAACAGCTCACAAGGTTGTCGGGCATGGAGGCCTGAGGAAAACAACTGACCATATTTGCCACTATTATTACTGGGAATCAATTCACTACGATGTTGCGGATCATCTGGTTTGTTGCTTGGAGTGCCAGCAGCACAAACCATACAAGAATACAACTGGATACTGACTGGTCCACCCTGGATTTGCCTGGCACACAGTGTCCATCAACGTGATGGGACTGCTGATGATGAGCACAGGGGGAGTCAAGTACATCATAGTTGCCATCAAACATCTGAAGAGATGTGTTAAGATGAAGGCCCTAACCAACTAGACGCTACCATTATTGGAGGTTCATCCTAGATCAAGCGGTATACTGGCATGGATGTCCGCAGGTCCTGCTGAGTGACAATGGGACCAAATTCACATCTCATGTAATCCCAATGTTAACTGAAATAATGGGGATCTGAGGAGTTGTATCAGTACCATACCAGCCAGAGACAAATGGACTGGTAGAATGGGTCAATGGGACGATGGCTGTGACGCTAAGGAAGCTAGTCGCAGGGAGAACTTCCGCGTGGGAACATACCTGAGTTTGGTGACATTCGCCTACAACATTAGTCATCATACAGCAACGGGAAAAATGCCATTTGAATTGTTATATGGAGGAAAGGCCGCATTGATGCCAAATTTTCATTTGGTGGTGGAACCTATGTTGGGGATGAGTACTGAGCAATACCTGAACTGACTGAAAAGTATCCTGATCAATATGCAATCACAAGCATTCAATACAACCTTGAAGAAAAGGATATGAGCAAAATTGATGTATGACATGAATTGACTGGCTTTAGAAGAATATCAAATAGGGAAAAAAGTTGCCTATTGCAAGATGCATGGTTTTGGATGAAGAAATAAATTAGATGCATTGTGGTTGTGTCCATTTAAAGTAATCTCCAAGACAGTGACTGATGCTTACTCCATCAAGAATCTCTAGATAAAAGAGCTGTAAATTGAGTCCATTTAAAGTATCTAAAGTGTTAAATCGATGAAAAAAATAAAAGAGTTCCCAAAGGATCAATGAACAATTAAGTTGGTCATGTCCTAGTGATTAGGTCAAGTCTGAAAAAAGGACCTCTGAACCAATCTAGATGGTTAAGTCCGAAAAAAGGACCTCTGAACCATGGAAAACTGGCAGGTTTAAGTGCCCAGGACCCAGTTTGGGGGAAAAGATGGATCTCTGAAATAAAAAAAGGTCAAGTTCCATAGTAAAAAAGAAGAATAAAAAATTGATAAAAGATTGGAAAAAAATTTTAAACCACTTAGATAAAAAAGCCAATATATTTTTATATTTTTCATTCTTATTGATTGTCCTTGGTACAGGGATGATTCCGCCTATTTCGCCTCTTGGGGGAGGGAGGATGGATCGCGATAGGAATAAACAGCCCATCAAAATTGATATGAGATTGGACGCTAGTGAGGGCGAGACCTACATGAAACCATGTTTGTTGAGTGGATGCCAAGCCCTGAGAAAAAGTGACTAGGGGAAGGGAAATTGAGAAGTTGGAGGAAGACAATCAAAAAACCAGAGCGGGGAGGAAAGCAGCAGTTTAAAAAGAGGCAATTAGCGAATCGCCCTGAGTAAAACTTAATATGTAACGGAGCTGGAAGATAAATCTTGAGTGCCTGACAATGTGCTTTGCCAAAACCAAACATATGGGCCAGCAGCAAACAAGGTATGCTTGATGGGGGTTGCCAAATCATGCCCCCTATCAACGCCATAAGTGGAAGATACTGATGGGAAGCTTTGGAGAAACGATAGTTGTGCAGAGAGCAGATTGCATTCTGCAAGCAGCGACTATGGGCTTCTTGGAAGCTAAAGCTGAACAAACCGTGAAACCGAGGCGCAGCTGGAAGCTTCTTGGACCAATTTTGAAGAACTTGGCCATCAAAGTGAATAGCATAAGCGGCAGTATCCCAATCCATAAGGTTATCAAGATCAGAGGGATTCAGCGCTAAAGTCAAAGCCTCAGTGACTTGGGTCCAGAGTTCAGTGTAGGGGAGCTCGAAGTGAATGCTGTTACTGATTGAGAGCTTGGAGACCAGAACAGCAGGTTTTGTAAAATTGACCAAGTCAGAAGAGGAACTCAGGGAGCAGGTCTGACACAGCCAGAAACAAATGATCCAGAGCAACTGGCATAATCTCTGGAGCATCTACAATGATGTTTGGAGTATCAGCAAAAGGAGCCAAATCCAGGAGAGTTTCGAAGTCCAACTCTGGAATTGACTGCAGAGGAAGATTCAGTCAATAGTTATTTGAAATGATGGCAAGCCTGGTTTCGGAGGGATTAGTTACTATTTCCAGTAAATCGATGGAAGGACAAGCCTCTTGCACCAGACTAGGCGTATGAGTCCTGGAAGGACCATAAAAGAGGTTCCATTAAGCATCCTGACTCATCTGCTGGAAGAGACGGAGTTCTGGATCAGACAAACTATTGAGGAGCTGCTGGTAGCGAGACTCAAAATTTGACATATGAGCTGGATGCTAGGGGGGATGTCGGACTTATATAGAAGTTGACACTATGCACTCTATAATCCATTAAGCTTCAATTTTGGAGAAATTAAACTCAAAATTAATGAGATAAGCACTCCAAGGGAAGAATTAATAATGGCTTATTACAAGAGGTTATGAGCAAATTACAAGAGCGTATAAATAAAAATTAATATTAATTAATCTGCAAAACAAACATTGATGGCAAGAGTCTCCTATCTAGGATGAGGAGAAAATCAGGAAATCAAGGACGCTGGACCAAGAATCCTGAATATGACAGCGGGTCATATACCCTGATGGGGGGAAAACCAGATCCTGGGACTAATATCATCATGAGTAAATCGATCATCCCAGCAAGACAGAAGGTCATGGGGACCATGCTCTGAGAAGGCAGTAGCAAGGAGGAAGAGGAAGAATGCCATATGTCAAAAGTCATCCTGAGCATCGTTGAGTATTGATGAGTGTACTCTGCTTGAACCAATGAAGTATTCAATCAAGTGTCCAAAGTGGTGTTCTCATGCCCTGGTCCTTTTCTCGCTGGAAATATAGGCAAGAGGGGGATGTGTTGGGATTTTTGCCCATATTCCCAGCCTGCTAGATTACCTGGTATCGCTAGGGGAAACTTCCCTAAGGCAAAGTGAATCAGAAATTGGTTGGCCCAAGTTTCAGTGGAACTACGTTTGGGGGATTTTGGGATATTTGCCTGGCTGTATCCACCAGGGATCGATCAGGATGAATACTTAAGATCTCATTGGCAGAGTTGCTGACAAAATAGGGGCGTCTGATAGTGATTAACTATCAGGTGTACCAATTGGGATGGTTAAGTTTTATCACTGACTGCTTGGGAATGAATATTAAGTTGCAAGGCGAGTGATGCTGCCTGCAACTAACAAATAAATTGGTTGGTGAGTGACCTGCCATAATGAGTAATAAGTCCCATTACCTAAGCAGGTTGCTAGCCAATTGTGGTTGGTTCACTTGGATCAAGAGGAAAACATTAGGGACACATTTTTGACTTATTTTATTTGAGGTCTCAAGGATGTCCAATGACAGAATCCTAGCCAGGATGGGGAAGACCATTGCTGCCAAGACAAGTAAGGGTGATTCAATGGCAATGGCTGCCATTTCATCGAAGAGGTGTCAACCGTTGGTTAGACAGCTGAATCCCCCACTATATAATTCCCTAGGATTTACTATGATAAAAAATATTACTTACAAAAACATTATTATTATTTTATCAATTCAGTGTATAGTTAGACTATCAGCTTTTATTGTGTCGTTCTATCTCAAGGAAATTATTGCAGAAGAAAATAATTGGAAGACTCTCAGAGAGAAGAATAAAGATCTGAGAGGGGATCTAGAGATGAAGGAACCACAATCAGTAATAGTTGCCAACTGTATGTTAGGCTGAGAGAGACTGTCACCGGGGTATCTTAACAAAGATTGGGTGGACTAGAGTATAGGGAACAAATCCCTACGAGTACAACTTCAAGAGTATTTAATTGGAAATACTGGCCAAAGCATTGGGCTGAAATATAGTTCAATCTTAATTACGGATAATAGTCTCCATACTATTATTGATTATTAATACATTCTATACAACATGATGAAGTGCATGAGGAAATTAAACCTGTGCATTAAAAAGGGTTATTGGGTTGCCAGCCAATAATCAACCTAGAGTAAATTTTTACACCTGGTGTCCTGGAAAGGCTATCACGAGACTGAGAACATTTGGGTATTCATCAAGACATGATCATCGCTCAAGATCTAATTTGTGACTTCCACACTAGATTTCCTGATGCTGTAAGTCCCACCACTCAATCCTCCTTGGCGCCATGAAGCTTCTTACCACCAACAAGAACATTGCCTTGTCCAATGTCCCATCAGGTGGCTTAAACACTGTCCAAGACTGAAGGATGATGTCATAATTAAAGACATATTTCCTAGTATTGAACGCTACACTAAAGCAAAGTCAAAAAATCCTTGGAGTCAAGCCCAGAACCCAGAAATGTAACTGATGACTTCTCTTCAAGGTCATTGACCAAAAAGGTGTTCTGTTTTTGCCAGCCTGGGATAAAGGGAACAGTTCACCAGAGGCAGAAAATCCGGAGAAAATTAACACCAAAATCTGGAAAATAATATTATAAAGTTATGAAATTTGGCCAAAAATGTACATATTGATTTTGTTAAAAAGTGAAACTTTTACCGCTAGTATTGGGTTTTGTTAATCACTGTGAAACCATCGAAAATCTTCCTTTTATTTTAGGCCCAAGCTGAGACAGGCTTTGCTTGTCTCAGATAAACAGTTAAATTTTCAAAGTTTAGGGATTACTTGAACAAGTTTTCCCATATTTTCTGTTTATTTTAATAAATAAATTCTTTAATGGGACCATTGTAATGGCCAGAGTCCATTTTCAACTATGGTTTAAATCCAAAGTTGGGAGTGAACCCGCCTCTCATGCTGCGCCCTTTTCCGCCAACTCCAGCACTTCTTATTTTCCGCATTTTTCTACAGTTCTTATGCTACTTTTCCAGCCCTTAAGGATTTAGGTTCCAGATAATTGTCATCAGTTTGGTATGAATTTTATATAACAAATTTCTATTAAAAATAACTAAAATTTCCTGGGAACTTACTTCTTCTTGTTGGGTCATTTTGCCTTGTTGTACACCTTTTATCTGCCGATTTTCCTTCCATGACCTCCTACAATCCAGTTTCCTTGACACTGACTTGGTGACAGCTTTGCGGTGAGGATGGCATTTGGCAAGGCAGCTTCATCAATATCAAGCTGATGTTTAGAATGGAACAGCGCTGCATTTGCTTGAGAATTATAATACTAATGGGGGAACTGGTCATCATAATCTGTTTGTAAAAATATTTTAATGGTAAATGTGGATGATTCAATAATTTTGATCAATTCAGTAACCTCAGCCAATAAGTCCCAAGAATTCTGAGCATATTAAGTTGGGGCTTCAGCAAAGATTTGTAGCTTATTGACAAATGGGAGGATGCATGTGATTGAACTCTAGTCCAAGCCACTTCCTGATTGGCTGGGATGGGTATGTGGGCTGACGAGGAGCCTGATTGGCTGCTTTGTGAACCTTGACAATTAGGCTTTGGGAGGTAAAGTATGATCAATAAAATTAAAAAGGATTATTTGGAGAATGGTAACCTCACTTACCATTCAATCTTTTCAGGGTTCAATTCTCCTAATTTCAAGGTCAATATGGATTAGTAGCATCCAGGTCTAACGCTTACCTCTGTAGTCCAATCTGAGTTGGACTTTTTGTGTCATTTAATTGTGAGAATGTAAGGCATATGGTAGATGAAAGCTAGGCGTTTCCATTCATTACATGTATTATCAGATCATTAAGCTACTTAGTTTACTTATAACTAGTTAGTATCTGATTTATTTATCAATAAGATTAAATACTCAAAAATAGATACTAAACCCATTTGAGTCAATATTTTATGTGTTCTAGATAGATTGACTGCTAGTACTTTTACTTTAAATAAATGCTATGTTTTAAATTTTTCTAAATGTCTGTTCATGTTAGATGCTGTGTGTCTTGGTAAAACAAAACAATAATATAAGAGTACATTTAGCAACAGAGAACAGGTGCTGGCCAACGATAACATCACATAAAAAATAGTATACTATACAAGGAAAAATTACACTTCAATCATACACGCTTGTATAGAAATATGGGACTTATTTAATCTTTGTATACCTATTTTTTCCTTAGTGCTATATCCTGGGCCAGAATCTAAGCCCTGTTGCCTGAAACTTTTCTCCTACTAGATTGAGGACTGTGACTTTATTTAAAACTCATTTGTTTTATTTTTTTTCAACTATTACACAACAGAAACAGAGAAATTTCTCTTCCCTGCCAAGAAACTCAAATTCTTATAGTAGTTATGATGTACTTCTCATCCAATATTTTATCATGGTAACCAATTAACCACATCACTCCAACCCACCCCTTTTCTAAAGATTCTCCTTCTTCTTCCATCTAAAAAAGCTTAAAATTCATCATGAAGGTTTTTGAGCTTGACTATTTAGGAATAGATTTATTTTGAAATTTTCTAGAAATGACTCCACCTAAAAAACAGTAACATATGTTCAGCTTACTTTAAGCAGATTAAAATTGATTCCTTGCTACCATAGTTCTCTCATATTGTTTAATGGATATTATCGAGGAAATGGAGGAGTCATATTTTACTCAAAGGGTATTAAAGATTGCCAACAAACTTCTTCCTAAAGAGCACTCAAATATGTTGTTATGGTTGAGAGGCAAAGTTTGCTTTTATAATTAGCTTTCAGTTATTATGAGCAACCTGATCAACCAAGAAATTAGAAGAAAGATGTCCCCAAAACCATCCTAAATGATGAGGGATCCACAATCTTGAAAAGTTATTTTGGCTGCAATGCGCGCCATGATGCCCTTTTAAGCTTAATATAAGATGGCCAAAAACCAAACAAAATGGGTCGTGATGGGTTTTTAGTAAAGAACTTTTTTATAGCAAATTTTATATCAAAATTATCCATTTTTATGAAAAAATATTTGCACATTATGGCGCACGTTGCAGCCATTTTCATGTATCAGCTAAGAAGGATAACCCATTGCCAGCTAGAAGTCTATAAGTTTTCTTCTTCATATTTGCTTGATTATGTAGATAGCTCCGCAGTGTTGAGCTTTTGATCAACCAAAGTATACTAACCCAAGCTAATATACCCCTTATATCCTATAGACCTCGCCGCTACCTACATCCTGCTATCTGTATTACTCAGCATATCACCTTTCATTGGCCCACTATCAATATTTTGCTATAATTTTCTGACCCAAAAAAAACATCTATTAATTCATCATATGATCTTGATAGCTGGTGGATCAATTCTACCCGAACATCAATTGAATGTAGTGCCCCAAACCAGTTCCATTCCCTTCAATTGGGAATTACCTGAATGATTCAGCCAAATCTGTCCTGAATATCCCTTCTAACCAATTACTAAGGATGTGATTGATGTTGGACAGACAATTACTAAGATTTGCCTGGTGTTGGAAAGACAACCACCAAGGTGTGCCTGACGCTGGTTAGAAAAATATCAAGTCTCAAAAACAATGTAACCGACTATTAGCAAAACATAGTAAGGAAACTGTAGAATTTAGGAGCTGCAGGAAAGGTTTGATCATTAGAGGCCAAAAGTAGATTAGATAACATTTGTATTATGAAGGGATTAATGAAGAGAAGCACATTATAAAGATATTCAGCGATGGAAGTACCCAACGAGACTAAAGCGGATTTAGAGAGTTCATATCTAATAGATGCTTAATTTTTACCAAACTTAATGTCTGTTTTGAAGAATACTTTCTTCATTCAGCTATACCAATTTGAGTGCAAAAATACTTATGCCAATCTTGTTCAGTTGCATTACTGATTGCAACATCCTAGTTCCCACTACAGGGGGAATTTTCAACAACATAGAAAAAAACCAAGGAACCAAATACCATGAGTTAAGATCTTAACTGATTACCTATTGGATTTGGGGACCTGTATCCCCTTCAACCCATGGATGTAGAGGAGCCCCCCATGATTACATCCACCTCAGTAGTCTTGACAATAGGGAAGCTGAAGCTCCCACTATTGGGCTCATACCAGTTGGTTCCCAGTCATTAGAACAGATTGCCATTGACCCCCAAACACGTTGAGAAAGTCATGGAATGGATCCTTCACAGTTATCATCTTTACTCTGAGGCTATCAATGAAGCTCACTTAGGGGAAGTTTAAGAATCTATAAGAATCATTACTACCTATATGCAACATATCAAAATTTAAAGAAATGACAATGTTTACCATAATCAAGAAGTTCGCTACTTAGATTCAAATTGTCAAAATTATCCCTTGATATATATATCCATTGATGTGTTAGACTATGTGGTCCTTTTCTGGAAGCACATTGAGATCAGATGACTGGCCAAGTTCTTGAGGCTCAACCCTGGGACAATCAGTTACTTGTGAACCATTTGATGAGACCTTTTGAGAGGTCACACTGTTTTCTAAAATCAGCATCAGTAAGTTAAAGCCAATTGCAAGTAGAAAAACTTGCCAACAAACTGAACAGAAACTATGCTTACATCATTGTCGAGATTTTAGACCAGCGAGGGTGTTATCCCAATGGGTAGCAATGTGACCTATCATTGCAGCCAGGCCAGGTAATATCTGAAGGAAGAGGTGGCATGGCACACCATTACAAAGAGGCTGGTGATCAAGAGGCCCATGACTAGATGGGCTGCACCATCAAGTAGTTGATAGAAGAGTTGAATTTTCAGCTTAGTTGCCTCTCAGGCGCAGTTATGATCACTAAAACCAAATTTAAGACCTTAAATGTGGCATCAAGGCCAGTCAGGATAGGCTTCATGGTCTCAAGGAGTCTCAGAACAGAGCCATTTAATCTTCCAACTGCCTTTATGGACAATTTGGCTCGCTGAATAACCTATCATTGGAAAAAAGCCTGAGATTTGAACTCCTCACTGAATAAAAGAATGAACTAAAAAGATTAGCTCATTAAAACAGAGCTAAAACAGATAGTTATTGAATTTTCATAGAAAATGAATGCTGAAACCTTTACAATAAATTTTGACCATTTCTGGGATGAAATCAGGAGCAAACTTTGGTGGTGCAAGATGGGCCTCCCACCTGAAGACCATGGAAAATTTTCACTAAGGCACACAAGTATTGTTTAATTAAATCATAATCTGAAGGTGTCAAGACGTCCCCAGGGCAAAATATCACAGTGGTTATGACTATAATACCCGCCCCCAAATTAATGACACAAACTGCTACTCTGGAAATTCCTATCCGCACTACCCCTACTGTCTTAACCAGCCACGAGAAACACCAGATCGTCCTGCGCCAACCGCCAGTCCATATACCCGAACTGGTTTAAACTTTGTTCAAGGGTTGGTTGCGCCACCCTTCCACCAGCACAACAGGGCCTTAGCTGAGCAGCTAAGGAAATCAGAAGTTATTGGGTAACACCATCAACTTGCTGAAGTTTTACAAAAAAGAAAGCATACACATTTTCTTGTTGCTGTTTAATATTAGTATAAGTGGCGCAAGTGGAAAGACTAAGCTGGTGATATTAATGAACTCTTTGGACCTGGAGAACCAAGAACTAGTGATGCCCAAAATTTTTTAGACTGGGCTGTCCATCTGGAATGCAAAAATCATTATTATAATATAACTGGAGGAGAGGAGTTGATGTTCCAGAATGCTGCCTTCCTCAATTTTTCTTCAAGAATAACAAATCCTAGAGTTTGACAATTGCTTCTTCCTCAACGCTCAGGCGCTGTATGCAAAAATCCTGAATAACTACAATTCACAGATTACCCTATAGATCACTTGAGAACATTAAAGTCTGTATCAGTTTATGCTAACTATGTTAAAAGATGAATATGACGTATCACAAATGGTGAACTATCTCTGACACTATGCTGAGACCTTTGATGCACCCAATTAGGAAAATTAAAATAGCCAGAAGGCCCAAAGAAATCCTATTCAGCAGGACATCTAAGAGAACAGCTTGACAATCACCAGAACTGGAAGACCTGACATCTGCCACATCACGTGCTATCAATGCAGCGCAAAGGGGCACTAAAATATCCAGTGCAACACCTAGGGCCCAAACAAAAGATTCATCACGTGAGAGTGGCAGATACCTAGGAACTGGGAAAAGAGTGGCTGGAGTAGAAACGTGATATTATACTTCTGCCAGAACTTAACATATCCTAGTCTAAAAATACAACGCCCCAACAATCTTGCATCCTTAATCCATCATCACTAAGGATGTACTTGTGCTTACCACCCGCTTATGTTGGGCGGACCATATATTCTAGGCAACAGAAGTAGTGGTGAAGCCCTACATGCAACAGTTGGTAAAGTATGACTTCAAAGTTGCTTTCAGAAACATGCCAAAACTAGAAGGGGTAACGTGCTATTACCCTTTGGGAATTAAATGAGACTATCCCTAGCTTTGCAATGAATTTTAGTCCTATATGGGCGAGGCCAGCAATAATATTATGCACACAATAAGCTCCATTGATTCTTACTATTCTGAGTGTATGTACTGATTTAGCATAAGCAAGGTCAAGGTGAGGGATTTAGTAGATAACATAACAATCGTTATTGAATCAACTAAGTTAGTCAAGAAACTGGGACTATCATCGGGTTATCAATCACTGCAAAGATTACAGAACTGCAGGCCTGAAATTGACCACCTCACCAGGGGCCTAAAGCGTGTTGTCACTAAGGTTTGGTTCTATCATTGTGTAAGCTCCCACAATTGTCATATAGAACACCCACTGCATTATCCTTATTAGAATCTACTTCATGAGGATTAAGGAGTCAAAAAAATTTCATATAAAATAAACCTGCAATCCTTGGTCAGAACCTTCAAAATGAACCAGGAACTGAGGCCAGCAGATGGAGAAACGAGCTCCTCTGTCTAAGTCCCTGGGCTTTAAGGACATAATTATACCCACTTTTCAATAAATGCGTGTCAAATTTTGATTTTTTTACATCAGCTATCAATTAAAAAGGCATTTAAACGAGAGCTAATTTCCAAATGACCATTCCTTCCAGCCATCATGACATCCTTAACACAGGTATCAATCTGTAATGACGCTAAGTTTATACAGCAAAGTGTTTATGTCCTACAATTGCTTGCACTTAGAACAGATTGTAGCACAATGGCCTATTATTATCAATAATTGAGAGACAAGTGTATTACTAGCTAACTTTCAACCATATCTAATCTAGGTGAAATGGCGCTAATTTATCACCTCCCACAAACTCTACTGATGGAAGAAAAGTAAGCGCTCATGAATTTGGGATGATGGAGAAGTTTGGGTTTGGGGAAGAAAGTCACAAGTATGTCCACTCAGTCTTATCCCATAAATCCCTGGTCAGCCTGATGGAAGATAGTAAAGATCAGGCGATAGCCTTATATTTGAAATATACAAACAAATTTTTGCAACAAATACTTCAATTTTGGGTCTTCTGAGAACATGTTGCATTACATCAACACAAAAATTATCCACCAATCCGCCTTCAAACTATTTAATGGTACAATATCGCAGATGAAGTTGACAGCAAAGAAATCATCAGCATATTAAGAAGGGAAGGTAGATACTATTGAAGAACGCGTTTTTGTCCCAGTCCTAATTTAAAAAAGAAGGACAGATCCAACTGAGTGGTAATCTACTACTAGCAACTCAACAACACAATGAAGAAGGACTCCTACCCTCTTCCGCAAATCAATAATGCACTTTATTAACTCAAAGAACAAAATATCTCTTCACCATATACTTGATTTATGGCTACTGATAGGTAGAGTTTTCTTGTAAAGAAAAAGAAAAATGTACTATCATAACGATCCAAGGGCTTTTCCAGCCCATGCGAATGCTTCAGGGTTATATAATGCCCCTAAGCACGTTTCAATGGTCCATGGACAGCATACTGGAGATTCTGAAGGTTTCTTGCATGTCAAAATTTTAACCAGTTGGAATTATCCAATGATTTAGTGAGATTTAGGATGAAATAGGCCAATCCCAGTTGAATGGCTTATTGACTGGATTTCATGGTTATTGATGTGATTGCTTGGTGGTTATTACCCAAAATGGGTTGAGATGAATACAGTATTCCGCTGAGATTAAAAGATAGGTTTAAAAGGGGCCAATTGATGGCCCTAAACTAGTATAAGGATTACTTGTGATTAATAGCCAAAGATGATCTGATTGGTTTATTTTAGTAATGTCAGCAGAAACTGACAATTTCGAGTTCAAGGCGGTAGAGGATGTTTCTGGCGCCTCATTTTTATATAAATGATTATAATCTAAAAAGGCTTTTCCTGAATGATCAACTAAAATGAGTTGAGATGTGATGTCAGCAAGATGCTGAGATATTTTAATTAAAGCGAGTGACAAAAGAGGTTTCTGGAATATAGTTACTAAGCAACCTGAAAGGTCAAATCCCAATTCAATATTTATTAAATCAATTTATATGACTCACCAGTGACTCAAGGCCGAGGATGAGCCAAAACTAATAATTGGTCATTGGGGAGGACATGACGAGAGGGTTGATGCCATGGAAGTGGGTAGCGTAGTGGAAGGCTGAGAGAGTGGCTGGCTGGAAGAAACAGCGATGAGCCAATAGGTCAGCGGTGGGCACAGTAGACCTTTTGTAAATACAAATACCTGGCGCTTCCCTTTCAACAAAAATCTCCCTTTACCTATTAAACTTTTTGATTTAAGTTTATATTTATTCTTATGGTTTGGATTGAGGGATGTGGGATCCCTGAATGGTGCGGATGACACGCTAGAGGTCAGCTGGCACTTTTGGCCCCATCACCTAAGATTAAATGGCAAGGACCAACCATTCTTCATACTGGTTGGCTTGCTGACCAGCAGAGCCCAGTGTCACTGAAAAAACAATTTTCTGACATTGCATCTTAATTTACTTGGACAAAATTAATTGTTTTTAGGAATGTTCGTTGAATAATTGCAAAATCTGGTGGAAAGCTTACGCTAGCTTGCTGCTGACAACATGAAATTTAAGCCCAAAAAATGTAACTATTTACTAAACAATTCAAGTATCTGGGCTTCATTATCACAATGAGGGCCTACAGCCCAAGATGGCCATAGTGAAGGCCATTGAGAGGATGAGAATGCTTGCCAGCAAGTGTGACATCAGGGATTTCTTAAAATGGTTAGCTATTTCTGGCAATTCATGTAAACCTTCGATAATATGGTAACCGCTATTTACCTTATGAAGAACAGAACTCAAAATGAATAGATTTGAATTTGTCATATGACTTTCACCAACTTTTCACCTGTCTCACTTTGACCTTATAATATATGTATCAAAATTTTGATAAACCATTTGTAATCCAGATGGACGTATCCCTCAAAGCTGTAGGAGCGGTTTATTATAGCTTAATGCAATGGAGAAGAACATCCTATACTTTAATACATGCTGACGTTAAATGTAAACAAATGGAATTACACTGTTACTAAGAAAAAATGTTAAATGATGATTTATGAGTGTAGCCGTTTAGGGTCTATGTTCATGGAGTGCACTTCAAGGTGGCAACTGAACACTCCTTTCTTGAATTGCTAAAGAACCTAAGTAGCTGGAAGGACGCCTAGATTTCTGGGCGCTGAAGTTTCAGGTGTATTATTTCAAGATTCAGCAATATTTTGGCGTGAAAGACCAGAATGCTAAAAGACTGTCTCAGTTTTCTAACATTGCATTAAACACCAATATGGAAGATAGCCTTTATAAAAAGACTTGAGCTCGCAATATGATAATAAACCAGAAGAAGTACAATGCACACTGGTGTTGAAGTTTCAATATGACTTGACAATAAACTATAAATAGCTGCGGTAGATTTGGTAATATTGAAAAAATCAAGTAATAGCATCATATTGGTGAGATTGCCTCAAAATAAGGCGATAAGGTGATAATGAGCTCAGGACAATATTAATTGGATTGCCTCCAAACAAGGTGATAAGCTATGTTGACTCATGATAAATAATTAGTAGATCGCCTCAAACTAAGGCAATAGCAAATTTAAGAATAAGATTCTGCCAGAGCTTCTCTTTTATGAGGATGAACCAATGAGGATACGTTAAAAAGAATGGCCTAAGAAAAAGGGTCAGTATTCACTGAAGTCAGGGCTATATAAGTGTTTAGAAGACTAGCAGGTGAGTTTTTGGTAAGAAGAAGCAGGGATTAGGAGCAGAAAGAATTGCTTATTATATTAAATAAAATAAAGTTGGGGTGGTCGAAGCTTTTGCTTCATATTATAATAAATTTATCAAGTTCCTTCTGTGGACCAACGATCTCCATATCACCCATTCATCGCTCAGTGGGCTCAACCTTTTGCAACTCTTATGGAGATTATCAACCCTATTGCCAATTTTATAATAGTGGTGCTCACTACAGGGGGCCCATTGACCAACTATAAAAATAAAAAAATTCTCCAAGTGCTAGCTTGTTGCACTTGGCCTGATCTGGTGAGGAATCCTCATGGCACACCACGCCAGCCAAATACATGGAACATTATTTGTTTTTTTGTGGTGCTTAAGAAATATGATGAGCTCCTTCAGGAGCACAATAACATAATGGACCAGCTCAACAACACATTCAGCCAAACGTGGACCCTTGGACATCAAAACAGGAAGCGTGCTTGTCACCTGGACGATACTACTGAATGACTACATTGTGCAGAATGGAAGTTGAACAGCATTTTCCAGCCACTGCGGTCTCAGTGGGAAGTGGAATAAAACAAAGGACCTCAAAGTAGGAATATATTACAATGAGTAATAGGAAATGTACCCAGTCAAGGAGCATTTTGCAAAAAGTGCAGGAAGCCTTGGATATGATTATGAATTGATAAACCATTACCCCAGGTGATGGCAGTACCACAAAATAAAGAGACCCATGCTACCCCTGAAGAAGCAGACAAGCCATGCGCCTCTGGGCCTACTGAACCAAATCCTTGATGAGAAGCTGCTTATGGGTCTGGACAACACCTCAGTACGCTCCAAAGGCTTGCAGTTATGAGTGAGAGGAGAAAATTTTCATCAATAAGATGCTTCTGTTTGAAAGCAAACGGAAAATCAATAGGTTCTTTGAATGATATGAGTTTACAGTGGAAGGAGACTCAGATTAGTGTAAAGCTAAATTTCTGATATCCACCTTGGATGTTGTAAGTGATAACCAAGTCGCTTGATATCTTCCGCGTAGCTCCATTACATATCAAAAAGTGAAGAATACTGTGCTGCAGTTGTTTGGAGGTACTGCAAAGATATCGCAGAAGAAAGCTGAGTTTTTGACCATTAGGTTCCAGCGGAATTAATCTCTCACTGCGTTTGCTGACTGATTTATTGCAGAAGCCCATGTGTTTATTGAGGCATGGACTCTATCTAATCCAGTGTAGGCATTGCAATGGCCTATACAGTGGAGCCATATTGAAAGCTTTACAACGTCATAGCTCCAATTTTGGAGGGCCACATACCCCTGCTCAAACTTGTTCAATTTTCCGCCATCTATCCGCTACCTTTACTTTGACCAATACAGACCAGAAACATACCGCAGCTGTTGCCAGTCCTTCTTATTTGGGAGAATTCTTCCATACCGTTCATATTCCACCTAACAACCCCCAGCCTTATTATAATCACGCGCCACGCCCTAAGCTGAGTTACCTCTTAAAGTTTAAGTTCTGATAAAGACCTGCTTATGATAACTGTCTGCAGCCAAGTACTAACCTGGGTCTAATTACGTCGACCATCAGCAGTCAAACTATCAACCTGGGCCTTCTTGCGCCAATCATCAACAATCAAATTATTGTCTTGGGCCATCTAATGATAACCAAGGATGCAGACCCTGAGGGGTGAATTGTTTTAAATGGGTCGCCTTGGTCATCATTCCCAGAGTCGACCCAACTGGCAGGTTCACTACATACAGAAGGATCAGTACTACCCGGGAAAAGATGGATCAGAGTAGATATGGGACTCTCTACCTCCGCTATCCCAGCCCCAAACGTCCCATCTGAAACTAATGTGGTATCTTCAGCAGAAGACCCTCAGTATGATGACGACTTTTTATACCAGCAGCCTGTTTGAGGAGTAAACATACTGACTCAGGCGCAAGTTAAGGCTGTGGCAAAAGAAAGACCTCAGGAGCAACTAAAGCCTTACGCCTGTCAGATGTTCTACCAAGTTTCCCCAGATGGGCCAGAACCATCTTCCAATGCACCTTCCCTGAAAGGAGTAAACGTCTCCATCCCAGTAGATGCTATTGTCAAATTTTTAATATATTGCGGGGAAGGCCGACCATGGGATGGACACTTCCAAATATGACTCAGAAGAGACAAAACTTAGTACCAGGGGAGGCACCCCAGAGAAGCAATGCTATCTCTTGTTACCAGCGGGAACGCCACTTATGGGGAGGGGGAGGAAACGTGTGAAGGGGCCATAGCCACAATTGAGCACGTGTGGGGGATGGGGTCTGATTTTATGAACCAGACGGGAATCAGGAAGAGACCAGCTGTTGGCGACGCGGTGGGAGGTATCCAAACATCCACGCTTAAAAAGTGGTCCACCAAGTTAGACCGGAATCTGAGGACTGCTTCTAAGAGTGGGGGCGGAGCCTGCGATGGCATCTAAGACAATCGTGTGGATGGTCCACATGGCGATTGAAAACCACCAAAGCATGAAGGGAGGGCAGAAGGGGGGAGGCCATTGATAAAGCAAACATATCTTTTGGCAAACTGAAGGGATGCGTTTGATCCTGGCCCAGAAGACGTTAAACTTCGCGCCATATCGCTTTAGAGGTAGGGCACTTCTCCAGGCGGCAAAACAGCGTTCCATACTGGCCACACACGACACAGGATAAGTGTAAAGCGTTAGAGCGCTCAGCTGTACGATACACCCGCCTCAGGCAGCGCCACACATGGGAGCGGACTTGAGGTTGCAACAGAGTATGGTGTACATATTTCCAGATATTTTTTTGGGTCTCAATGGAGTAAGGGATGTCCATCATGTCCAGGTAGTCCACCCTGGATAGGACATGGGGTCGAATGTGGATCACGCCATCGTGGATGGGTAGCCCCTGTACCTCTTGTGTGAACTGAGGAGAGGGGCGGCCTCTTTGGGTTGTATGTCCGCTAATATGAATTCTCCACTCAGCGCTCCGCATGGAGAGGAGGATTCATTTGTAGTGGGTTTTAGTCACGTGAGGACCTGTGGCCGATGTATGTGAAGCGAGGTATTTCATCAGGGAGTGGGGGTTCAATGGATTGTTGAGGCCCAAGGCGTGGGAGAAGTTGGAGAGGGCTGCGCAGGACTAGTGTTGGGAGGGGAGTGTAGGGGTGGTGAAGGCTGCAATCCAGGTGCCCAGGATCTTGGTGGCATGGGCTTTGAAGTCAAGCAGGCCCATGCCACCTTGATGATGGGGGCCAAACATGACCTCTAGCCGCACTGGTGGAAGGCGGCCCGACCAAAGCCATCCTTGCAGCAAGGCGTACAAGGATTTGTAGAAGCTTGGGGAGAAGGGGATGGCGTGGGCTCTAAACCAGACTTTGGAGAGGAGCTGGAGTTGGCTAAAACAATCCTGCCAGTAAGGGAAGTAGGGTGGGCTCTGATAGAGGCGATTCTCTTTGTCACGTTATCCAGAATACAGCAGGTAATTCCCCCAA
>JAKSZP010000681.1:0-43096 GCA_022478985.1 Massospora cicadina
AATAAGTGATCTATATTACAAAGCTGAGATACAACTTTTATAAGTGCTCAAACCAAAAACAAACAGATGTGGAGTTGTTAAAGAATATTTCATTTAATCCTTAGATTGTGATAGAGCTTCTTATAATATTTTTTGTGCGCCTAAAAGTTAATCATTGCATGCTCTGATAGTATATAGAATCTTTAATTGTCTTTATTTTGTTTTTAGTAAAGAACTGATAAAACAATTTCTTGACCTTAACTTGCTACTAACCAAATTGTAGTTAGCTATTAATAACATAGTAACCTTAAACTAAAATAAAAAGCTGTTGTTGGTCTAGTGGCTATTTGGTCTGCTCTTGTTATGACGGCGTTTACTTAATTCTTCCCTAAAGCTAATATTTTTAAGAGAGTGTCTGTAACTCTCTCATTCCCAGAGAGGTGGTGCAGGATGCAAACCCACACCTCCAGGGAACTAGCCATTAAGAAAATGGGAAATAGGGCATCACATATGTTGCCAGGACAAAGGGGCCCAAGGCAAGGGGTGTACAGCGCGGTATATAATATGAGATAAGCCAGAAACAACAAAACTTGGGTGGACCCCAAAGGGGAGTTCATCATCAAATGTAAGTCGGTTCTAGGAGGCTTGGGTGCCTCGATCTGGAGAGGACCTGAGCGGTCCAATGGTGTACCCAAAACTTTTGTTATTTGTGATAAAATGTAGTGGCCAATGTAGTTGGAGACCTCCTCAAAGAGGTCTGCACCCAGGTTCACCCAAGGAACCATAAATAAAACGTAAAAAATGGGAAAGTTTATTGTGAAAAGTCAACCAACAAGGAAGGTTGGTCACAAAAACATATCTAAACATCATCAGGGTAATTCTGGGTCTGTGGGAGCGGTCATAAGCACTGATTCACCAATAGGCACACGCTTCTGTCCAAATTGGTAGTATACACCAAAACTGACTTAACTCAAGTAATTGATTGAAGTTGTACCCTACCCAAATGCATAATTTCATAAATGGAATGGGTTTCAAACCCTCATTCTCCAATTGACTGGATAGAACTGTCGTCACTAATTAAATAGCTCATCTGTTTTAACGCCAGAGCTGATACAAGGGGCTGGGCATTATGTACCTCACTAGTACCAACCTGGGCATATTTGGCTTGTACCCAGCATTAGTCTAAGGTGTGCTTGAGGTAATGGAGGGCCTGAAGTCTCACCTTCTGGGCCTTCTGCCTCCCAGCCTTATCCTTGGGGTTGGTGCCTACTATCAAGTCATTTAACCATGACATTATCATCTCCTTTTTTGGGTCATTCCCCCTCTAGGGGCGCTCTTTAAGGAGAAGTTTTTATGTGTGGAATCCAACTTCATAGCAGCGATGGCTGGCTTGGACTTTGATCCTGCAGCCTCAGGGAAACGATCATGAAAAGCTTTGATCAGGTCTTAGACATGCACACAATCATGTGCTGGTACCCAACTGTTCTCTGCAGCGTCAAAACCCTTCCAGGATACCAGGTACTCTAGCCTTCTTTTAACATGGCGGGAGGCTACTATTTCTTCCACTTCCCACTCTGGCGCCCCATTCATGAGGTAAGCCTTCGGAACCTCAGATGGGGGCCCTCAAAAAACGTCAATTTGCTCTTATGAAAGACAGATAAGATTTGAAACAAAGAGGGAAGATCCAACTGGTATGAGGCATGGCCCACATTTCTAACAACGCGGTAAGGACCAATCCTCTTAGGGCCCAGCTTTTTGCATGGATGCTTGATAGGAATGTTATGAGCACCAAGCAACACAAGATCTCCTTCCTTATACGCTGGACCCACTCGTCACTTACCATCAGTGTTCTCCTTATATACTTGCATTTCTGCCTCCAAACTCGTGGAAACCCCCTGGTAGACTTTCTCAATAGTCTTGGCAAAGTCCATCACCGCTACCACTTTGGATCCACAGCTGGTCTCCCTGTTAAAGGCGGGTTAAAGCCATGATTGGCAAAAAAATGAGGAACAACCAATTGAGGAATGCAAGGTGATGTTGTAGCTAAATTAGGCTATAGGAAGGTAAAAAACAATCTTAATGATCTTCAGCAGTGCAACACTGCAGAAACTGTTCCAAGCACTGGTTTACTCGCTCAGTCTGCCCATCTAATTGGGGGTGATAGGCAGTTAAATGGCAGGGGTGAATCTGAAGAGTCTTACACAACTCTTCCCAAAAGACAGAGGTAAACTGCGGACCCAAGTCACTGATAATTTCTTGGGGAACCCTATGAAGCGCAAACACATGAGTAACGGAGAGTCTTGCCATCTCAGCCGCAGTTATTGTCGTTCTGCAAGGAATAAAGTGGGAGAACTTTGTAAAACAGTCCACCACCACCATGATGGCATCATAACCATCAGAGACAGGTAATTCCAAAATGAGAGTTACCAATAGGGAAGTCCAGGGCCCTTAACCTTATGAACTGGTACCAACAACCCCACTAAAGGTTGACAATTTAGTTTCATTTGCTTGCAGATCAGGCACTCTTTAAAATACCGTCCCACCTGATCAGGTAAGCCCTTCCAAATGTAGGTGCGTCAAATTAACTCCAAAGTCTTTGCTTATACAAGATGACCAACGATGATTTCATCATGATGGTCCTGGATGATTTCCTGGCGAAGTGGTCCAGCAGGAACCCATAAGCGCCCTTGAAACCAAACCATCTCATCCTTTACATAATAACCCCTGTTTAGATCCTCCTGGTTCAGTGCGCTCTTAGCAAGAACCATAATATATTTAGCTGATAACGGCTGGGAAAGGACTACCTTTCTGAACATAATGTATTCCTCTACATTTTCCAGGGGTGCAAGCGTCATCATGTTGGCCATGGAATTGTGAAGTTGAGGTAAAATTTTACCCATCAGAATCATCAAATGGGTATTATGCAATTCTACCTCCTTTGCATCAGGAGCTAAAGCAGGGTTGCGGCTCAAAGCATCCGCCAAACCATTATCTTTACCCTTGGTGAACTCATAAGAAAATGCAAATTGGGCAAGGGTCTTGTGCCAATGGGTCTGCCTTGGGTTAGGACATGAAAAGTGCGGTAGTACAGCAAGACACAGTGATCTGTACATACATGGAAAGGTTGGGAGGAGCCATGCAAGTGGTGTCACCACTAAATCAACGCCTCCATTACTGCTAGCAACTCTTTGTCATAAACGGCGTAATTCAACTCAGGCAGAGACATTTTCCAAGAAAATATCCCACCGGATGCCCTATTCCATCTTCACCTACTTGTAACAAGGCAGCCACTATGGCGAAGTTGGAGGCATCAGTAGACACAATGAACCTTTTTGAAGGGTCAACATGGCAAAGGATGGACGTGGACAACAGGGCGCACTTTAATTCTTGGAAAGTATCTCTAAAGCTGGGGACCACTGAAACACCTTTGCACTGCTAGCCTAATACAAAGGCGCTGCCACCTTAGAAAGATTAGGCATAAAATTCTTGAGGAACGTACACATCCCCAAAAAACTCCTCAATTCCTTAACTGAAGTGGGGGTGGGCCACTCACAAATAGCCTTCTACTTGTCTGGAGTTATGAAGTGTCCTTGGTCAAATATAACGTTTCCTAGAAAGGTGATTTGGGACTTTAAGAATTCGCATTTATTGATCTTTAGCGTAAGGTGGGCTGCCCTTAACCTCTCCACCACTTGCCAAAGGTGTACTGCATGTGACTCATGATCAGGGAAAAAACCAGGATGTCGTCCATGTAGGCAACCGCGCATACCCCCAACAAGTTCCCCAAAGCAGCATCAATGCAGTGTTGAAAGATAGCAGGGACATTATTAAGCCCAAAGGGCATGACCCAAAACTGGAAAATCCCTTTTTCTGGTATGGAATGTGTTTAATCACTCCTGTCCCTTCTTTATCCGGATCTGATTGAACGCATTGAGGCAATCCAGTTTGGAGAAGACTTTAGCCTTCTCCACATAACGCGCAATCTGTGAATCCAAAGGGATGGGATAGAGGTCTGGTACAGTGACATTGTTTAGATTCCCATAATCTACACAAGGGCATAAAGTTCCATTGGCCTTCTCCACAAAGAGAATTGGGGAGCAAACATGGGAGGTACGCCGAAAAAGCGCTCCTTTGGCTAACTGTTCTTTTACAAAATATCTAAAGCCTCTTCCTCCCGGACAGTCAATGGGTAAATGGGGAAGATATATGCACCAGATCCACAGTGAGCTTGAACTCACAATAAAACTCAGAATAATCAGGGAGTGCGTTAGCTGATGCTGCATCGAAGCTTCCAAAGATTTCTAAACAGGATGGTAAGGGAACCCCACAGAGAACTTCAGCAATAGGCCAGAGTGTAAATATTAGGCCAGTGAGGCAATTTGCCCTGATAGTGGGCTTTGGCCAAAGGAACAATCAACTTGTGACAGTTTATCAAAGACAAGGATAGGGTGTTTTATTTTAAATTTGTCCTGACGTCAAACTTTCTCCACCACTCTACACACAAAATAATGGGTTACAAAAGGTTTTTGATAGCTTGGAAGTAATCAGACAGGAGATAGGTGCCCACCTTATAGTTCACTGACCCCATGATTTTCAGCGTGGGAATACCTTGAGAAGCCCCGCCTCTAACCATAACACCTGGAAAGTAACTCAACTCAAGGTTTTCAGTGAGGTCTTGTCCATAAAATTTTCAGAGGCATCTGTATCCACCAAAATAGTTGTGCTGAATTTCCCTAATGAGGATGAAAGGGTAGCGGTCAACAAAAAGTATCCAAATTGGGTTTATTTGAAGGAAACGCCATTACCTCACCCAGAAATCTTCCTCTGGCTTAAGCAAGCCTTCAGAGTATGTTTTGGAATCATAGAAGGGGGAGGGATAGTTGTCCACTCTTACTACTGAGGCCACATATTCCACCACACCTTCTGCAGGTGCATACACCTTATAATATATGAGATGAAGTTCCTTTTCCACTTCCTGTGTGCTACAGATCATGGTAGGGGTCAAACGAGGGTTCTCAGGGGTAATTTGATATACTGGAATAGGGTCCTCATCCAAGCCATAAGAACTAGTAAACATCTCGTTTTGTAATATAAGATTCACATTATAAAACGCATTTCGTGCTCCAGTACCCCATACCTGCTCCAAGGGTTTGGTGTGCATTGTTATCTAGGGCCATCACCCCCAATCCCTTAATAGATGCTTTGGCTTGCACCGCAGAAATGCCGTGAAAAGAAAAATCATTATTATTGTTCCGTTTTTGGTTAAGTTTGGGTCTAGATTCACCCGGACCCTCAACTTCTGCCAAAATGGGGAGGAAATCAATGGGGAGCTCTTCACAAACAAGGAAATATCACTAGTCACAGATGCGGTATTTATAGGTATGACTGCAGGTGACATCATCACAGCAGAACTGTCTGCAACCTTTAATTTAGACTTTTGGTTAGACCCCTGTTTGGCTACGAATTCAGCAGAACTCAAAGGTTTAGAAGGATAAGATTCCTTCATTTTAAGAGATGTAAATGACTTTTTTGGATCCCGTATTTATAGGGGCTGACCCAGGTGAAACCATGACGACCAAATTACCTTGCCCCTTCCAGGTTGGGGTGGGGAAACCACCCTAAAGGGCTTCAATGAGATGATCAAAGTCAGAAGGGGTGACTTCCAAATCAGGGGTTTTTGCATGGATAGGTTCAAGGTAATTCAGAGAAACAACGTTTTAATGACGTTGGGAAATGGTAAGGCCTAGGCTTTTTCACAAAGTTCATTCATATACTTTCACTAGCTGACCAGCTTGACGCAGCGAAAAGGACTCATAGAAGGAATGGATGGACACTCTGTCAGGATGACATTTCTCCAAGACACATTCCAAGCCCTTTACTGATTGCCACAGGAGCGGCTGTGTGCGGAACATAGCAAAAACCCAGTCAGCTGCATCAGAAGACAGCCAATACAACAAATCCACTCCCACGAAAGTGGACATGAACCAGATAAGTTGTTATTTTCTAATGAAGCTTTCAGCTCAAGGGAGGCCAAGGCCTGTTGAATTTCCAAGTAAATCTCAGGAGAAAGGCGGGGAATTGTGACAACAGGATCACAAAAAGTCTGAGACCACCAGGTACAAGCAGGAAGGGTGGGCACTTCCCAGTTGGTAGTTGCAATAATAACGCTGAGGTGCACCAAAACAAAACCAAACAAGAAGACTGTGGTGAGCACTATTGTGGCAGTGACAAATGACCAGCGCACCCAGTTTATGCATAAAGAAAGTCCCACACGGATAATTCTGATGCACATATAATAAAAAGGCAGGTCGACTAATGTCAAGAGAGTGTCTTTAACTCTCTTGTTCCCAGAGAGGTGGTGCAGGATGCAAACCCACACTGCCAGGGAACTAGCCATTAAGAAAATGGGAAACAAGGCACCATGTATGGTGCCAGAACAGAAGGGGCCCAAGGCAAGGGTGTACAGCGCGGTATATAATATGAGATAAGCCAGAAACAACAAAACTTGGTTGGACCCCAAAGGGGAGTTCATCATCAAATGTAAGTCGGTTCTAGGAGGCTTGGGTGCCTCGATCTGGAGAGGACCTGAGCGGCCCAATGGTGCACCCAAAACTTTTGTTATTTGTGATAAAATGTAGTGGCCAATGTAGTTGGAGACCTCCTCAAAGAGGTCTGCACCCAGGTTCACCCAAGGAACCATAAATAAAACGTAAAAAATGGGAAAGTTTATTGTGAAAAGTCAACCAACAAGGAAGGTTGGTCACAAAAACATATCTAAACATCATCAGGGTAATTCTGGGTCTGTGGGAGCGGTCATAAGCACTGATTCACCAATAGGCACACACTTCCATCTGAATTGGTAGTATACACCAAAACTGACTTAACTCAAGTAATTGATTAAAGTTGTACCCTACCCAAACGCGTAATTTAATAAATGGAATGGGTTTCAAACCCCTATTCTCCAATCAACCAAATAGAATTGTCATCATTAATTAAATAGCTCATCCGTTTTAATGCATGAGCTGATACAAGGGGCTGGGCATTATGCACCTCACTAGTACCAACCTGGGCATATTTGTCTTGTACCCAGCGTTGGTCTAAGGTGTGCTTGAGGTCAGGGAGGGCCTGAAGTTTCACCTTCTGGGCATCCTGCCACCCAGCCTTATCCTTGGGGTTGGTGCCTAATATCAAGTCATTTACCCATGACAATTATGCTGTTGGGATTAAACAAATGAGGCATAATAAAATATAATATTAAATCTAGAAGTGTAAAGCATTAACATCACCAAAAGGAATGTTTAGTATATTTAATTAACTGGTCTGCTTCCTCAATCACATTGTTTATTTCTTTTTTAAGTAACTAAGTAATTTAGTATAAGATTTTTACCTTATCTTTGTAATAACACCTTATATATTATAGCATTTCATTAGATATACCTAGTTTATATATGTGTATAATAGCTCAGAGGTTGATAATATATCTAAAATAATACAAAATTTTATCAAAGGATTTACTTTTAAACATGAATTTAGTCTAATCTGATTAGATATAATATATAATTATAGTTAAATGTTCACCTCCTTGATAATAGTAATTATACACCCTAGTGTCGAAGTAGAATTAATACTACATATTTTATTTAATTTACATAGTAAACTGTAAAATAAAGATGCTCATAACTGATCTTAGTGGAACAAATATATAACAGCTTTAATAATTTATGGAAGAGTGTACATCTAGCTTAGGCACAAGTGAGCTTATTTAATGATAGCTTTGCTATATCTGGACTTATTTTGTCCATGCAAAAATTTATCATATCATGTAATTTTTAGTAATTTCAATTGGTCTTCTATAAGATCTTTATGGAACATTAGTTTCTTTATCTTCTTACAACCTTTACCAGCACCTATACCTTTAATCTAGGTAGTAAATAACTTTTGTAATAAGTAGTTATTTTTGATTATTTTTAATGCCCAGTTTCTAATGAAATCTAAAAATTAATTTAAAATTCTGCCAGGTCAAGTTGTCTTTTCCAAATAAAAATGAGCTCTTGCAAGAATTATATAGTAGCTAAAACATTGTTGCATTAATATAGGTTTTGAGTTTTATATATGTACATAAATAAGTACTTTTTATTAATCTGCTGTAACTTTTGTGTGCTAATTACAAACTCTGTGGAAATTTATAATTTAAAGTAACTGTACCAGCTATTATAAAACTTTTTTTAATGCGCTATAATTATAATCTTAAAGTTCTTAAATTTTTGCGTAGGGGACAATTTATGACTGTATTGGCATAGCGCCAATGCCAACTGAGATAGCAAATAACAAGGAGGTTTATGGATTTTCTGGCCTATCAGAACTCTATGCTTGGAAATCTAATGTGATTTATCTTCTTTTTAACCGACTTTGAGAAGGGATAAGGTTATAAATTTGACCTGTATGGTTTTTTTTTTTTTTTCTATGCTTGTTTGCATATAACTCTGAAAATACTGGACCAATTCAGATGATCATCTTCAAAAAGTTGGATGCTCCAACTTAGGTCACATTTAATTTTTGTAAGTATTGGTCAAGTAACTGCCCATTAATTTAGTAAGTATATCAAAATGGGCTCAGAAGTGATGGATACTTGTGAGACTAATACAACTTCATATAAACTTAATTCTGGTAATGGTGAAGCAATAGCTTCAAATCACCTTATTTAATTATGCAAATACTTCCTCTAGCATAATTGGCTCTTTTTTTTCTCTCATATACATCACTTTTTAAATCAAAAAGTGATCTGAACAAGAATTATGAGAGCAACTAACTGCCAGTGTGCACTGCAATTATAGAGCAGTGAACGACGGCCAACCACCCAAGTGTAGGGAAGTCAATCTGCCCATCTGTGCACAGCACATAGAAATGGATTACTTGCCTGCGCCAATATCAATTAACAATAATATGAAGGATGCTATGATGGACGTACCGTCTAACAAACTTCCCACTGGCCCAAGCCCCCCTATGACTAGAAATGGGGAAGGGCAATACAACACGTGTATGTCAAGTAACGATCTGGCGACACAAATGATGATAAAACATGTGAGTTCATTGATGGGTCAAGGGGCCCTTATGACTAGCGCGGATAATGGGGTTGACTCCCTAGGATCGGTGACCAATGACAGCCAGATGGCAAGAGAAACCTTCTAGGAGTGAGGCCTGACGCTGAGAACAGCGGAGTTGGGAATATTCCCCATTGAACCTCAATCAGTAGTGGGGATTGGGGCCTTGCAGGGTGAGAAAATTTTTGCAGAAAAAACAAAAAACCTGGACAAAGTATTGGTAGGATCCAAAACTGAATCAGATTTTATTGACAAAAATCAGCAGCTCAAACCAACTGAGCAAAGCTATAAAAAGTTTTCTACTGACATGGAGAAACTTACCAAATCCACTCAGGGTATTCGAGTGAAGAAAAAGTCAGGCTCCAATTCTGAAAAGGCTCAGTTGGGGGGCGAACAGTCCCTGACCAAAATTGATTTGGCAACATGAGAAAATCATTGGGCGTGATCCCCGATAAACCATCAGGTGAAATTCCCAACAAAGTCATATTGACAGGGGGCTCTAGCTCAACAATGAATTGACAGCTGATCCCAAATAGCCAATCACTGACCCAATAAAATCCATCAGAAACCAACCCTGACGGGGAGAAACTAAATTTGGGGACCAAATCTGAGGGATTGGACACCCAAGAAAGTTCAGCTAAAAAACTAAAAGTATTACTGGAAGGGGCTGAAACCCTGACAGCAGTCAAGTTAGCAGCCAGGGCCCCAGTTAAATTTACATTGATCCAGTCAGACATGCTGGCGCGCCAAGGCATGTCCACCCGCAAGGTCAAACAATGGGAGGCCCTCCAGTTTCTGTATTCCATGATGACTCAGTGGGTCTCCAAAAGTATCAAACCAGCCATTGCAGCTATATGGCGAGCCCACAAATTTTCTTCCAGAGTGGCCAAACGCTGGCTCAACACCCAAATCTCAATTGACATGGCAGTACTGTTCAAAGCATCATGCTTAATGACTGAAGGTGCCCTGGAATAGATGAAAATCCCCATGGAGTACTGTCAGGATTTGAGATAAAAATAATCTCAAATTTCCATCTTCCAAATCCAGCCAGACCAAAATTGGTCATCAAACTTAGCCAAGAAAAAACTCTTTTCAGGATCATCCTCACCTAGTCCTGAGTCACGTGGAGAGGGCTTTCCACCTTCTCAGTCAGGTGAATGACGCTATCCCTTGAGGACGCCCTCAAGGAGGCCATTCCAGAAGGTTAGTAAGGATCCTGATCAGGTGAGGCTCCAAAGATATCAAAGGCACCAAGTCAATGCACCCTATAAATATTGAAGCATTTTAATTTAATAAACTATTTGGTAAACTAACCCATATTTTCCTGTTTCCTCTTTGGTGCTCTTTTCCAATTTTCCATCTTTGAGCCACCGCGAACCCCAGCGCCAGTCCAAGGAACTGTAGCACCAACAAAAGTGGTGCTCACTACAGGGGGCTCTGAGCTGACCTAAGTGAAAACGTCTATCACAAGAAATGGAAACCAACAGCAGCCCTGACGACCAAATGACTGGTCAATTGAGGAGTGTTACTTGATGGGTTAGTATTTCTCGATATGCAATGCCACCCATGCAGCCAGAAAGGCTAGAGTTCCGTGCCACCTTCCAACTCTCGCTGCCCTCCCTAGATGGGAGCCAATATCAACTTCAGTTCAAACACACCCATGATGTTGTCCAACAACTAGTCCTCAGCATCTACGCAGAGGGCGCCCACGCCAGCTGCTTCCGCGCCTCCGCCGTGCCATCCACAATGCGGGACCTCTATGCCTCAGCTGTATTACCTGCTGGGGAGCTTACCTTGGGGCCTGATTGCTACCCTCATAATTTTGTCCATCCTGCAATTCATCACCTATTCCAGTTAGTAGGATTACACCATTAGGAGGTCTCCTGGCACCTAGGGCTCACCCAAAATCTACATTCCTATAGTATTGACTTCTACGATGCTGCCTCCTCCTTTGTGCACAACAATCACGAAGCTATACTTGATAACTGATGACTAATCAATGAGATCCGCAATCAACTATGGTATTAGATAGCAGCATCTCCAGCTACCTCGAGGAGCAGTTTCACCAAAACGCCCAGCAGTTTGAAGTGACATGGACCCAGTGGTTACAACAAGCTGAAGAATTGCTATGATCCCTACAGCAGCGCTACTGAGAGCTGGCCTCTCATGACTATTCTCCCGCAGCTGCTGGGCCAGAAGGGCCTAGGGGCTAGAAGGTCCCGAAGGATGTCAAGGGCCAGCAGGACCCAAGGGACCACGTGGGCCTCAAGGGCCTTCAGGCCCCCCAACCTCAGGCGAACCCAAAGACCCCTGGCAAAGGGATATAATAACCGCCCTGGCGGCCCTGTGGGAACAGATCTAAAGGTGGCATTGGGGTGCAAGCTCCGAGCGGATGGTGTCCCCCTTGACCCCAGGGTATCCATTGAAGTGCTGTCGGATGAGATGATAACCTCAGCACTTTCATGAGGCTCATTGATGCTCGCATCTCTTAGCTCAAGACAACATGTCGTGGGTTTGAAACCCAGTTGGCCACCATCAAAAACCAGCTCCAACTACAAAACCCCGAGATTCAAACCTTAAAGGAGCAGGTTGCCAGCAAGGCATCCGCTTCCACCCTCAGTCAAAACTGGGAATATATCCAAGAAGACTTGGAAGGCTTGCAGAGGCGTTCAGATCAGCAGGTTCCTTGAGAATATGCAGAAACGGAGATCTCAGAACCAACGCCTATCCCAGGCATTAACACCCTTTCTACTCCTATTGTCGCTAACTTTAAACCTAGCTTCAAAGAAAAGTTGACCCCCGGATGGGAGAGTATCGCCTCCTTCTTGTATGCCTACAAGAGTTTTGGAGGAGGCCACCGATTGACAAAAGGTGAAGCACATCCACTCCTGGCTGGACAGCACCGCCCAGGAAATTATGACTCCCCATCTGAAGGAGTGTAACACCTGGGAACAGGTCTGCACTGCCCTGATCCAAGAGTTTGGCAGTAACCAAACCTTGGCCAGCCAGAAGCAGTCGTTCATGGGCATTCAACTTAACAAAGGAGAAAACCCTATGGAGTTTGCCAACTGGTTCTACGCTCAGGCCCAATCTTTGGTTATGACAAACTGTATCACTCTGGACGACGCCATCACTGCCCTCATCTCCGCCCTGGGGTCCTATCCTGAGGTCCAGATGCACATGATTGGGCAAAATAATGGGTTCACTTGTATCAGGGAAATTAAGGAGGCCCTCAACGAGATCCCTGCCATGATCCTGAACTCTAAGGCTGCGTCCACTGGCCCCTCTAACCGCCCTAGGGTCCATGTAGTCGAGAACCAGAAAACCCCCATACTTGGTGCACCTATTGCAATGGCTTTAGGCATACCACCAAAACTTGTTGGAAACGTCTAGCTGAGGAGGCGGGAAAAGGGCAGTCAGCATGAAGGACGAGGCGCTCCATGCTGACACCCCTGTTCACCTCAAGTAACCCCTACACACAAACCAGAAGCTGTTAACCCTGAGGAAGTAGCTGCGGTATCTAATGACAATAAAGACATTGATTCTGCTTACTCTTCTTTTGATGATTCTCCCATGTTCCTTACGTTGCCACCTCAGTTTGGAAGTTTGGTCACCCAAGTTGCCATCTAGGTCCACAAGATTCCAGTTATGCCATAGTCGACAGTGGCTCTCCTGTGAACGTTATCTCTTCCAAGCTGATGAAATGCATCAAGGTTGCCCCCAATATGCCGCACTGCATGGAGTATGGCACAGCTGGCCCTCAGTGCACCCAATCCATAGGGGCCTATTCCTCTCTACTGATTCAGTTCGGGAAGCTCACTTTGGATACAACCGCTATCGCCCTGGACAACACTAGCTACAATCTTCTCCTTGGAACCCAGTTTCTTCGAGACTATTCAGCTGTTATCCACTACAACGGTGGTTTTCTCTCCCTTCTAGGACACCGAGTCCTTCTGGCTTTTAAAACCGCCCATGATTCTAGGTCTAATGTCAAGGCCTGAGCCTGCCTACTGGAGACTGAAGGACGAATTTATTGGCATGAGTACCACATCCATGGCTCTCGAGTCCAGCTGCCCCCTCCTGCTGTGGATGGATCAGAGGGGATGCCAGTTTACCTGCCCCGGGCGACTACTGTGCCCCTGGAATCCCAGGTCATTGTCAACACCTGGGTACACATCAACATTCCCTCAGGGATTTACTGGAGGTCTGAGGTCTGGATAACCCATCTCCTAAGGAAGTGCTGAACTGCCCCAGAATCCTTGATCCAGCGTATGCAGGATCAATATCAGTGTTTTTAGCCAACCTGACTGACAAACCAAAAGTTATAGGACCTAACCAACCTGCCGCTTATGTTTGCCTGTTACTGATGGGGCTGTTACTGACATCTGAAGCTTTGGGGATTTGAGGGACCTTGGCTTGGAGTCACCACCCCCAGTTAAATTGGTTGACGCTAACATAGTAAAGGACCTCTCTGATGAACAGCGACTTAAAGTTCAGGAGCTCCTGGAGGAATACTCAGATCTATTATCCACTTTGACCTATGGTTTTGGAAGGATGAACAGAGTCCTCCACCATGTAAGAACTGGGGATACCCCCCTTTTCAGTCCTGGCCTTACCGCAAGAGCAAGGTTAAAGAGGCCCAGGTCACAGTAGAACTCAAACAGCTGCTCGACGTGGAGCTCTTGGTACCCTCACATAGCCCTTGGTCCTCCCCTCTTTTTATGGTCTGAAAGAAGGATGGCAAGCACCAGGTGGTGATGGATTACTAATGACTCAACTCCTTCATCAAGAAGGACAGCTATCCTCTACCCCAGATTGACGATTCTCTCCATCTGCTCACAAGTTCCCAGTACTTCTTGGTCAAAACTTCACCAGCGGATATTGGCAGGTCGAGCTCGCTCCTAAAGACCAAGCCAAGTGTGCTCTAATCGCCCACAAAGGGCTGTTCAATCCTACCCAGATGCCCAAAGGAGTCTGTAACGCCCCGGCCATGTTTCAGCGCGCCATGGATGGGATCCTTGGGGACCTGAAGCTCTCCTGTGTCCTGGTCTACCTGGATGACATCACCGTTTTTTCGCGAACTTTTAATGGACATGTTGAACACCTTAAGGAAGTCTTCAAGCATCTCCTGAAGGCCTCCATCAAGCTCAAGCTCAAGCTCTCAAAGTGTTTCTTTTTCCAGCCTGAGCTAGAGTTTCTAGGACATAAGGTATCCAAGCGTGGCATTCACCTATCCCCAATAAGGTCGATGCCATAGAAAAGATGTTGCGCCCCCAAAGCTTATGAGATATTCAAGTCTTTCTAGGTATGGTGGGCTATTACTATCAGTTCATCCCACGGTTTTCTGACCTTGCCGAGCCATTGTTCTACCTTCTACAAAAAAATGTACCATTTGAATGGCGACATGAGCAGTAACAGGACTTCAACGCTTTACGTACAGCCTTATGTACTTAACCTGTTCTAGTTCATCCCCGTTTCAATAGCCTTTCTTGCTGTTCATGGATGCTAGTGATGTCGCTGTAGGGGCTATCCTGGCTCAGCATGATGAGAACCAGGTTGATCATCATGTAGCTTATTTTAGCAAGACCCTAAGCAAGGCTGAGCGAAACTACAGCGTCACCAAGAGGGAATGTCTAGCAGCTCTTTTAGCCATCAAGTATTTCCAGACCTACCTCTACGGTACCCATTTTACTATTATTACTGACCATTCTTCCCTTCAATGGCTGCAACAAATGAAAGACCTGGATGGACGGTTGGCCAGGTGGGCCCTATGACTACAAAGCTACGACTTCACCATCATCCACCGCGCCAGTGCCATTCACCAAAACGCTGATGGACTCTCCAGGATGCTGGTATTAGCAGTCCTGACCCCAGAGGAGGATTGGCTCTATGAATTGATAGGACAGTCTTAATGTTGGGAGCTGGAATCCCCTCAGGTCCAAGCTGAACTCCGCCGGATGACTCAAGACACCCAGATCAAGGATGGGTTACACTACAAGAAAGTCAACAAGAAGTGGCTTCCCTACATCTGACCCTCCTCTCATACTGATGTCATCCTGGAAGGCCACACTACTGTTGGGCATGGTGCGGTCAAGAAGACCCATGAGTGTCTGAAGTCTCGCTGTTATTGGGACTGAATGGTTGAAACCATCCAAGAGGTTCTGGAAGCCTGTATGACCTGCTGATCCCAGGACCGGGCCAACCCTTGATATCAGCACTCCATTGTTGCGCCAACCAAGCCTTTTAATGTCATTAGTATTGACGTGGTGGGCCCCCTCCCCATCGGTCTACATGGTCACAAGTATATTATTCTTGCCATAGACCATCTGACTAGGTGGGTCGAGGCGATCTCAGTCCCTGTGGCCACGGCTAAGGCTACCGCCTTGTTCCTTGTTCACTCCATTTTCACCCAGCATGGGTGCCCCCAGACCTTGCTATCAGACAATGGTTTGAACTTCACCTCCCAGGTAGTACAGGAATTAACTTCGCTATTTGGAACCACCCAGAGTTTCACTGCTCCCTACCACCCTTCTACTAATGGGGTGGTAGAATGGGCTAACGGAACTCTTGTCTCCATCCTGCAGAAGTTGGCTGCCTCAGATCCTGCCTGCTGGAACTATTATTTGCCCAGCGCCTTGCTTGCTTACTGGGTAAGCTTTCACCGTGTTATCAAAATGTCCCCATTTGAAGCCCTGTATGGGAGGGCCCCACAACTACCCAGTAGCGTCCAGCCCTTGCTCAAAGGCTCCACTCCCGAGAACACCAATTTAAATATGAGGGCCCTTGCCAATGAAATTGTCCAGCTCCAAGCCCAAGCCACTCAAGGCATTGTATCACCACTGGAAGAGAGACATCCCAATCGAATCTCAGATGACCCTCCTTACCAGAATTTCAACTAGGTGACCTCATTCTCTTTTATCATCATTGACCTGGAGGCTAACAGAACAAGCTTGACGTACTGTGGTCTGGGCCCTACAAAGTTATACACAAGGTGAAGTCTGAGTACTCCATTGCCAACATCAATCAAGGGACTGTTGTAAACAGAGTGCATGGTCAGTTCCTCCAGCCGTACTCCCCTCCGACAGGATCTTGAAGGGGGCCTTGTCAGGATTCAAGATAAAAATCATCTCAAATTCCCATCTTCCAAATCTGGACGTGCTGAATTGGTCATCTGACCCAGCCAAGAAAAAACTCTTTCAGGATCATCCTCACCTAGTCCTGAGTCACGTGGAGCGGGCTTTCCACCCTTTCATTCAGGTTAATGACGCTATCCATTGAGGACACCCTCAAGGAGGCCATTCCAGAAGGTTAGTAAAGATCCTGATTGGATGAGGCTCCAAAGATCCTGAAGGCACCAAGTCCTGACGTACCCTATAAATATCAAACCATTTTAATTTAATAAATTATTCAGTAAACTAACCTATATTTTACCATTTCCTCTTGAGTGCTCTTTTCTGATTTTCCAGATTTGAGCCACCACAAACCCCAGCGCCAGTATAAGGAACTGTAGCACCGACAAGTACAAGGTGATAGAGGCTGCAATCTGTGAAGATTTAAAACCAGCGGACGCAAAGGCCTGAATGGAGGCTGGCATTGACCTATTAAACGCGATGGAGTACAACAAGGTTCAAGGCCACTGAGGCCTTACACTGGTCATATACCAAAATTCCACCAGCCACCGCATCAAACCTGATGAAAGCAGGCTGGACAAAGGAAAAAGTGGTGGAATGGGGACCCTTCCAGGATTGGTCACTGGAAGAGGCCATCAACTGGTCCACCAACAGATTCACACCAATGGAGATGAAATACTGGTTCTGAGCGGGGGCCAGTATGGACCTAGTGCACAAATGGGCAGAGCTGGGGGTGACTAAACTGATTCATGAAACTCTTAGAGGCCAACCATTCCTGATTGAAAAGTGGAAAATCTGGTGTGATGCTGCAACAATTGCTGAAGCTGCAGACTGGGATGCAGTGGGGTTCACCCCTCAATCAGCCCAACTGTGGATGGAACATGAGATTTCACCACAGGTGGCAACAGCGATGAAAGGGGTCACAACCCCAGACTTGGGCTGAGAATGGCTCAAAGCGGGGATCTGCATCAAAACTATCCAGGATTGGAAGCAATCCTTCCCAGAACTGATGCTAGTGGCCCCATATGCTGCTGAAGGCTTCACCCCTCAGAAGCGTTCCAATGGAGTGAAGCGGGTGTTCCAGCAGACATGGCACATGTATTTACAGATGGGGGCTGGAATAGTGTCACAGTAAGGGACTGGTGCCAGCGTAGCTCGATTATGCTGGAGGTCCTTCAACAATACCTCCACCCAACATGTGGCCTGGAATCTGCCCTCAAGTGGTACCAACTGGGGTTCTCACCGTCGGATGCCCTAGAGTGGCAGAGCCTAGAGATGGAGCGCAAATGGCTAGAAGTATCAGCTGCTGAGGTATCAGCATCCACCAGATTGAAGCGTTCCTCAACTGGGGATTTAGCCTTGATGAATTGGTAAGTTGGATTTTGAAAGGAAAGACCCCCATGGAAGTACCCAAACCAAGCGCAAAAACCAAATCCTACAGCGCCGCAGCGGCGAATACTGAAGACAACACCTGGAATGGAGCAGGGAGCCACATCAAATACATCCATCAGTTGATCAGTGGGGGCTTTACAGATCTCCAGGCACCAAAAGCATACCTAAAAGATGCTATCTGAATCCACCTGCAGCTATTGGAGGAGGAAGAATGGTCCAACCTGATAATGTCAATTTATCAGGAACTTGATGAAGTCCTAGCTGGAGGGGACTTTGATCACCACTGGGTACCCAAATGGGGCTATATAGATATAGCAATCCCAGGCGAATTGGACTGCAAGAAACTCCTTGAAATTGGCATCAAATACAAGGGATTATCTGCAAATGGTACCAACCAAATATGCCAACCAAATCACAAGGTGGGTAATATTCAAGAATCTCCCTACCAATTGCAGATGGGAGTGGGTGCATGAAGCAATCTGGACCAGATTGTCATACTATGGGGAAGTATGAAAATTCTGGCAAGCTGGCGGCGATTACATTGCAAAGTGCCTCTGCCCTTGGACAGTGGAAGCACTGTATGAACCGGCACCCTGGATGAAACCAAACAAAATTGCGCTACCCAGATTCATCTGCCTGCCCATTCTCGACAGGGTAGTATACATCGATCAGGAGGATGCCAAACAAGTGTGCCAGTTCTGTTACCAGACTGGCCACACAATGGCCTAATGCCACCATCGTAAAGGTAAAACTAAATGGGAATATGAATATGACCCTGTTGGGGGAATCACCAAGTTGGGTACCAAGACTTTCCTCCACCCAAAAGCCAGAGAATGGATCCCACGCAACTTAATGGAGGTAGCAGATATGAAACGCCAGAAACAAGAATTGGACCTGGCACATATAGAAGCGTGGGAATGGGAAATGGCAAAGTGGCCCAAAGCAGATGATGAACCATTTATAAATCCGTTTTCTGAATCTTATGCAATGGATGAGGGAACAGACCCCGTACCAACAGAGAAATGTCTACCCCAAGCATTATGGACAGTTCACGAGGAGGAAAGATGGCAGAAGGTGAACCGAAAAAAGTCTCCCAAGCAAGGGCAGATGCAGGAAGCCAGCAAGTTGAAATCGAAGCCTGACAAGCCTAAAATGAATAAAAATCAATTGGAAGTCATCAGCAAATAAACCCAAGGTGACCAGTGAAAAATCAGCAGGAGCAACAAAATTGGTCGGGAAATCACTGACTAAAAATTGAGTTTTGCTGTTAAATCAGATGAAGGGGTGTGAATATGACCAACAGATGAGGGAGAATCCACCAATCCGCCAGAAGGGAACAAAGGCACCTAGACCTGATCATAAAACCATCCCCATTATCCATCAACAGGGAGACAGGGATGGTGACCAAATTCTTGGTACACATGATGCCCGGGAATATAATCCTAGTCCCAACCAACTGACCCCAAAAACCTCATATTGCATCCCACCAACCATTGACACCACCATCAACCAACCAGACCTCAGTACAGGACTCGATCCATAACCCAGACAACGCTAAACCTCATACCTATAAGTCTTGGGGACCAGCCCCTACAACTGGATAGGGAGCAGCATCCCTTTCGGACCAAAAGGGGTCCAAAGGCCTAAATGGACCCCCTGTCACAGTTGGGCAACCTGGCGCACATGGTTGATGAGCGCTGGGTAACTGCCCTTCCACCTAGAGATATCCAAATCTCTTCCCTCCCCCTTCCCAACCATGATAAAATTAATAGAGGGGACCTGCCAGGAGATCATGCAGGCTAGGGGCCTTGGGCGGGCCCCTGGGACCCCCACTTACCAGGGAAAATTTACCAAAATTTTGAAGAAACTGCCAGTGCAAGTATTGGAGCCTGGCCTGCAGATTCCAGGCTAACAGAGCTGGTCCAGACTGGTCAGGTCCAAGAATCAGATTGGAACTCAACTAGGGTTTTAAACCAGGCCACTAGTGACTTGGACCAGTTGCCCCATCCCTCAGAACAGATCTGAGAAGCTTGGATTGCATAGACAACCAAATTTAGAGCTCAGATTGGGTTGCGGACAACTGAGCACCAAGGCCACAGCCCCCCAGGATGAATCTGGGAAATCTGAACTGCTTGAGCTGCCCGACTCAAATGGTCAAGGCCCAGATCAGTACCATCAACCTGGTCCAGTCCCAAAAATTTGGGAAAATCAGCAAAAGTTTTTTTATTTTCGCCAAGGTTTTGGAAACTATCCATCCACTCCCCCACCCGCCAGCCAACCAAACCCCATCGCCAATCCCCAACCACCTAATACTTAAGGCAACTGCTCTGTCAATGGGCAGTTGTCAGTTCATTCTCTATCCTCCTTGCACTTTGCACCAAAATAAAGTTGATTACCCCAAACGCCTTGTCATGGACTCCGCCTGTTGATTTTTTCTATTCAAAATTCCACTGCTTGATCCAACAAAGCGCGCTACCGCCCAAATAATTATCCAGATGATTTCCAAATGGGTCATCCAGTCGCTTGACCCCACCATGTGGTGGTGGATCATATCCATGGTGAACTGCTTTGCTCTCGATGATGGAGTTAACTCTACATCCATTTTTGCATATCCATTAAATTTGAACCCATCCATTTGCTTCACTGACGGGCTTTCTGAGAGTGCTCCCCTATTGGAGCAGCCTCAGGGCGCCCCTGCCCCAATGCCCGCGAGCTTGGCCCCCATACTTGGCTTGTCCACCGTTGATCTCACCCACCTAAGGGCCCCTGAGTACCCTGACCAAGGTGAACTCAGCCCCAACGCTCGTCTTGAACCCGTTTTCCCCTCTGATAGCACCCCTGTTCACGCGGTGGTTCTTGTGACTCCCCTCTCTGGCGCACAGACCCACCTACCCATAACTGAAGGCCAGCAACCGCGCACCCTGGAGAAGTTATCATCCTCCCCGCCTCTCCCACCCTTGGGGGTTGCCCCCGCAAGACTTGTGGTTGCCCCCATTGCAACCATCTGGTTTGCCTTGGGGGCCTTTGGTACATTTATAAACATTTACTTTCCTCACATCCCTACTAGATCCCCCCTTCTTCTAGTCACTTGGACCGCTGTGCCCTTGGCATTCTGGGCTCTCCACTGGGTACTCACACACCCTGAATGGGAGCCCAGTCTATTTATTATCAGCCATTTCCATGATAATACCCATGGGTCAGGCAGCCAGAAATGAGGATAGCAACCACAAATGCTCAAGGGATGGCGAGCATACAAACAAGGAGGAGGAAAATGCACCATTTAAAAACTATTAATAATATTAACCTAATTTTTTTGGAAACACAAGCTGGTAACCAAAAGGAAATGGTGCTGAGCTCAAACCGTGATGCAAAAAACCACCCATGGTCCCGCCAAATAGGCTACCAAGCCCTATGGATGGACCATGTGGTGATAGTCACAAAGGATAATAGAACAGACCTGGAATTTGTGGATGAAACTCATGCTGGTAGGATCTTAATAGCAACACCTACAAACAGAGAAACTGGCAGGAGCATACGTGCAGTAGAAGTCTACGCCCCACCAAAGCTCCACAAAAACCTTATTTTTTGAGAATTCTTAGTTGAAGTGCCATCCAAAGTGACAACTGTAATAGCAGGGGGCCTGAACTGTTGGACGAATGTGAGCCAGGACACTTCCCAATGAGAGAACGTCCCAATAGTAAGGCTGATGAGATGCTCAATTACCTAGTCAAATTGGGGATGTGCCTAACAATTGATGAAGAGGACGATGACCTGGCCAACCTAACGTGGTGGTCATACAACACCGCTGGATCCCCACTGTCAGGATCACATTTAGATTACATCCTAGTGTCATTGGATCTCAAGCCAATGACATCCAACAGCGAGGTTAGCATAAATGCTGAAGTGACCACACGGTCATCCAGGTGGAGATTGACCTTGATGAACCCCCGAGGAACCATGAGTGGCAACTGGCACTAGCCACACTGAGGGATGGGTATTGGTGCTAAAAGGTTGACGCTGGACTGGATCGACTGGTAGCATATCTGGACAACCACACGGAGTTGGACCCGCTAAAATGATGGACCCAGATCAAAGCAAAAATGAAACACAATAGTATGAAGTTTAAAAAAGCAACCTCCTACAAGTGAACTGCCGCCATGAAACATCTGAAGTCTTAATTAGAAAGGCTGAGGCTCACCCAATGGGACAGTGAAGACTGGCGGAGCAAGTACCAAACAACACACAAAAAGTATTGGGCCATAATGATGGAGCAAGATTCATAAGAGATGGACCAATGCAACTTACCAATATCAGAGTCTAGCGAAGACAATGACCAAAGAGGGCCTGAAACACCTCAAGGAAATCCAAACTGAGGCTAAGGTACAGGAAGTGGATACAGCGGAAGGGGAAGTATCAACAGACCCCAAATAGATCAAGCGTGAGGTCAAGCTTTTTTATGGTGATCTATTCTGACAATGAGAAATGAGTGAATCAGCAACAAAAACCCTAATTGACCTGGAAAAGCTGGCATTGGGGGGCTGTACGCCAGAAGACGTTGCCAAACTATCTGCTGAAATCTCCATTGATGAAGTTAAGAGGGTGCTAAAGGAGTCACCAAGAATGAAAGCACCAGGCCCTGACAATATGTGTGCAGAAATATACAGCATATTCTGAGACTGCATAGCACTGGAGCTCAAAGCCCTATTTAACCACTGTTTGCAAAATGCCAGCAAATTCTGGGAGGCCAGAGACCCAAATTGTACTTCTGTACAAAAAGGGCCTCAGATGCCAACTTCAGAACTGGCGCCTGATTGCACTATCAAATGCCAATTATAAACTGCTCACGCACATACTATCTAATCGACTGATGGCAACAGCACTGCACATGCTCCATAAAGCCCAGCATGGCTTCGTCAAAGGACATAGTATATGGGACAGCATTATCTCAGTCCAGAGCATACTCCAGAATATGAGGGGCATTGAACAGGGATACCTTATGTTCCTCAACATGGAAAAGGCATATGACCAAGTAGCGTGGTCATTCCTTCATGAGGCACTAAAGGCAGTTGGCATCCCTGACACATTTTGAGCATGGATAATGACGCTGTACTCAGGCATGGTAATGAAGGTGATTGTCGCAGATGGTGTAACCAACAAAATCCCTGTTGGCAAGGTCTCCACCAAGGCTACCCTATGTCACCAATACTCTTCAACTTTGCAGCCAATATTCTACTGGTGGCAGCGGATGCAAATCTCTGGGGTTTAGTCCATCCTAACCAAATGCCACTGAAGATGCTAGCATTTGCTGATGATATGGTAGTAGGTATAAGCTCACCAACTGACCTCCAGGGCGCCAAGGAACTATTAAGTCTCTATCAGCTAGCATTAAACACAAAAATCAACTTGGCAAAAACCTCAGTGATGAGGGTTGGCAACCCAAGCTTCAGCCCGCCAACTGACACAACGCCAATTATGAACTCTCAGACAGTTTGATACCTCAGGATACTTTTAACGACAAGGGACCAGCAGTACTGGAGACTGAATAGGAAGTATTGTCAAGCTTATCAATCCGAATGGCATGCTGGATAAGCGCCAGACTATGCCTAAAGGAGAAAGTGCAGGCTATAAATGTCTTCATCTTCTCAAAGTTATGTTATGTTATGTTGCTCACGTGCTACCAATGAGCCTGAACTTAGAGAAGAAAATCAGGTCAATGCTCTGAACCTTCTTGTGGTTCAAGGCAAAGGTGGCGCCAATACCACTGGAAGCCCTGTCAAAACCAAAAAACAAAGGAGGCATGGGCCTCCTGGACTTCGAATCTCACACCCAGTGTATATGGGTAAGTCATTCCTGAAGTTAACACAAATGCACATGCGCTGCCCAACCCTAGCATGGGGCGTGAACTGGGTAAGAGCCCAAGGCCTCCAAGAGCTGGTCTCCCCCTAATCAATACATGAATGGATGGCAAACCACCCACGGATAACCTCCCAAAAAGGTACTCCACACTACTGGCAACTATGAAATTGGGCCGTGCGCCAGGGCGTTTGTCATTTGAGTATTTGGACTGAATAGCTGTCCAAATTCAAAGGGATGTCAAAGCACATAATTCTGCAATGAATTCTACAATAAGCTGGGAGGAGCATAACCAAATTGCTGACAAATATGCAGCCAAGTTGATCAGAATAAGGTACAAATCAATGCTGATAGAATATGGTGATCTGCTCCCAAAACTGGGGTGCAATCCGCCCACCCATCCATGAATCCTAAATGACTGGACTACCAAAGGCCATGACACCAACTACCCAACAAAGAGTTGATTTCAGGCCTGAACTCTCGCTTGGTAATGGCCAAACAGCATTTGGTAACTTGGCGGATCCTAAATTGGGCATTCAAATTGGGCAAGCACAGTGGGCCAGACTACCAGCACAAAGAATGCACCATATGCGCTAAACCAGAAGCAGACATAGCACACTGTTATTATGAATGCGCCATGTTCAAAAATACTGGTCCATGATGCACAACATCCTATCAGGCAACAATCGCCACTGGAATTACATCCATTGCAGGACCTTTTCTTTACAAAAACCCTGATAATGGCTCCAATCCAACTACAAGCCTTCATTTACCATTATTGTGTGTGGGTAATTCACTGTGTGCTCGTCGCTAAGGCTTTGAGCAACGAGCACCCCCACCACAGAGGTTTGGTATTGAAGACCATTTGGATCACTTTTGATCAGCTCTGTCAGATCTCAAAATTTTTGCGCATAATCCCCAGGTGTTATAAAGCCACACGTTTGGCTTTCCTCATCAGATCACTCATTGCATGTGATGAGGCAACTAATTAACTAAGAATAAGATGGCCTGTAAGTCCGCCAATGCTAGAACTGTGGCTAGAAATGGTGATTGCCAATCAGCAATGGTCGGAGGTGCTAAAACTCTAGTAGCCCAAATTCCCAGTCCTTTTTTATCCTTGGCCAAATTTCTTGTATTCCGCCCTCCCCTCTTACTTTCCCTTAAATTTATTTAATAATGTATGGATTTTCCATAAAAAATCTAGCATAATCAGCTCAGCTTTTGGCTCTAAACTTAAATTTTAAATTGTCAGTTGTTCAAATCCTAGCGCAATCACTTATGATATATGTCCTATGGCTGGGGGTATGTTCAAAATTCAGGCAGTATTAGATCATAGCGGGATGAGTTTAAGTCATTACAGATGGCTATTGTTTTTACATAATTTGATCAATAAAATCATCTAAATTTGATAAAATGAATTATTTTAGATAGCAATCAATAAATTTACCATAGATTGACTAATAAAAGCAACCAATTTTAATAAAATAAATTACTGTATATGATGATCATTAAATTCAGCACAGGTGACCAATAAAATCATCTAAATATAAAAAAATAAAGTATTGTAGATGGTGATCAGTAAATTTAATACAATTTGACCAATAAAAATAACTAAATTTAATAAAGTGAATTATTAGTATGTTTGTTTATAATAGAATATATATAATATATATACAATGAATTTTAATTTTATAGAGAAATAGTAAGGGGTTAAAAAGGATATATATAGATAGTAATATTTAATGGAAGTAGAAAAAAACACTTTTAAAAATACACTATTTCTTGGGGGAAAAGAACTGGGAGTAAAGTTTTTTGGCAAAAAGAACCTTCTCAAAAGAAAATTTGAGAGATGAACCTCCTTTAAAAAAAGCTCTAAAAGTATGAAATAATCAAAAAAATATGCCTCCTCAAAAAACCATTTTTGAAGTTGAGGCCATATTTTAGCTGACTTATAATAGGCATTTATAATATATATACTCAGCACTGTATATTCTAAGTTGCTTATAGTTTACATTTGGACCCAATTTAGATATAGGATATAAATTTTATTTGTGAGCAAAACTTTATAAGTCAGGTTGGAAGATGATGCTGACTTCAAAAAGGTTTTATTGATGAGGCATAATTTCTCAATTAATTCACACTTTTTTTGAGATTTTTTTAAAGGAGGTTCTTTTTTCTCAAAAAAAATTCATTGATTTTGACTTCCCATTTACCAATAAGTTAGTGCTGTAATGTTTCAGTTCAGCCCACCTTGAATAGATAATATTCTTTAATTTATAATCTAATAATGGTGTAAAAAATTAAGAAGTTAAAATAAAAATGTATAGAGCAGAAATGTAAGAAAAATGAATCAGGTATGGGAAGCTTTTTTATAAACTTCAAATCATTCTAATGAAATGATTCAGGTATCAATATTATCAAATTTTGGAGCTTTTTTCACTTAAGAACAACAAAAAGATCATAAACAAAAGCTTACAATAACAGAGAAGGACACTACAAAGTATGACTAGCTTTATATATAGCCTCTTCAATACTTTTACTTGCTAAATATAGTTAAGCTTAGTCAGTAAAAACAAAATCTAAAGCAACATTTTATAAGACAGATAAGCTTATGGGGCTATATATGAATAGTTTATTTAGTAAGTGTTAAAAAAAACTGCGTACATTTTATAGTTATATGTAAGAACGCTTAATTTTTAATCATAAAAAAGATTGACAAACTATATATTTTACTCTTTTATTGGATCCTAACACTAACCTGAAACTTTTTTGTAGATCTATTACAGATAAATAAATAGTTTTACCCTCAAATTGTGTTATAAAAGTGATTGATACCTCCATATCTAACATAAAGCAAATTAAACGTATTATACTAATGATGATGCAAGAAATCACATATGCATGATTTAGTATAACATATAAATATGTATACTTTTACTTTCCTGGATTCCTTTTTGATATTGATTTCTTCCTGATTCAAGAATTGATCCTGATTCCACATGTCTTCACTTTTAGTTACTATCATAGAATCTCAGATATATTTTAGCAACAAATTGCAGCTTTATGCTTTTTAGAATAGAATAAATAATACCTATATTATAAGAATTTTTATCTAAATCAGATACTTAAAATATATTCCTTATCAAAAAAGTATTATTTTAATATAAAAAAGATGTTAAATATTGTACCAGAAACACCATATATACAATTCTTCATCTATAGAAATTATTGTTACCACTTAGTACTAAAGTAATACCCATCTATAATGGAACATGATTGTTCGCGTATTTTTCTTCATTTTAAGGTCTCTTATTCTAATTTATTTCTTCATTATATTCCTGTGGGATCATGTTTTTTGTAAAGTACTTTTTTAATACCTTTGTAAGATATAAATCTATGAAAAAGGAAACCACTTAAATAAGCATCATATTTTGCAGGTTTTACTGTAATTATATGTTGCGTTGTAGTTGTACCTTTATTTATTAAAGAGTTATTTATAGAAAGTTAGCTCCAGTTATGCAATAAATATAAGCAAAATGAGCTAACCATAAGTGATGCATTATATATAACTCTCAGTTTAAAATAAAGTTTTCTAGATCCATATATACTTTAAACTTCAAAGAACAGTTTATTTTATGGTTTATGCTTAGATAAAAGCTGCTTATACTTACACTAAATACTCTTAATTCATAGTTCAAGAGTATCTAAATCTAAAATTTAGTTTGAGAATAAAGAGCCTAATAAAAGCAACTTCAGTTTTGTGCTTACTTTTAGTTTTTAATGCCAATATAAAGAATTTATATATTAGACAGTTATTACTAGGTTTGCGATTCCTACAAATCTTAATTGACAATCATTGCATAAATCACCTATAATCTTTTTTTAATTGCATTTAAGACATGAAAATAAATTTTTATGTCATATCTATAATAACTTATATATAGCTACTTTTATACATGTAAACGCTCTTTATTATATAGCAAAAACTGTAGAGTCTCATTTTATAAACCATAAGATAAAGTAGACTAATTTGAGTAAATAACTATGAATTATTTGCTTTATATCTAAGCTATATGAAATGGGTTAAAATTGTGACGTATATCTTGCTAATACTTTTTTGCCAATTCAGTATTTATATTGCAATAGTTAGTAGCAGAATACCTTGCTAGGATAACCATTTTTTTTTAGTACTAGATGGTCCCAACCCAAGGGGGGGATTCATCGATGTTGCTAGGATAACCATCTTAGGCTCTTTATTTCATAGTGCCAGTTAAGAATTTTATGACAAACTCCAATAATATAAAGTTACATTACTAAAATTAAATTTATTGTTTAAATTTATAAAATAAAATACTTAGTACCTTATCATTGATAGAGATGATTTTTAAAGAATCTTATATCTCTTTAATAACTTATAACCTCATAGCTATTAGGTTGTTTTTGCAAAGTTCATTATACCTCAAGAATATCATTAGCACACTAAATTTAGCATGACGTTAATTTAAAATTACTAATCAAGCCCTTCATTTTTTATAACCCTTACTCTGTTAATCACCCTTACACATATTCTGTTGGTCTTTCCTAATATCAAATAACTATTGTCATAAACCTCACCACACATTTCTAAAAAGTATAAGTAGAGATATAGCTTACAAGTATAATCTGGATTTCTAAATTAAATCATAATTTTTCTATGCTAGTTTTAGTAGCTTTTTTATATCATAAACTAAATATAGGGATGCCTTTAACATCTGTAAAGTACAAACAAAAGCTTAAAAAGTAGATATACTTACTCCATCTTTTTAAAGTTTATAATGCCTTGACTCATATCTGAGACCACTTATCTGAGATTAAGAACCTTTTTGTAACGCACCGGCTCCTTCCAATGAGCCACAAATGAGTTGGGCAACAGAATCCATGTTACAGACCATAGGGCTGACAGGGCTCCTGATACTACTCTCCTTGTGCGCGCGCTACAAGACTGGACAAGCACCCCCTGGAAGACAGTTGCAAGTATACTTACCCCAGCAACATGCCTTGACTCCAAGACGAGGTATAAAGGGAGGCAATAGCTCTCCCAAGCTCACTCTCAAGTCCAATTCTTGTTGATTCAAGCCAAACATGGCTGCAGTTAGGTAATATTTTTAAAATAAACTCAAAGTATAAATATATGAATTTTAAGGTCTTTTTTATTTAATATTGGCCAGGTTGATAGAAAACAGAACTGAGAAGCCTCCAGCTCCCAGTTCCTTCCCTATATACACATGCTACAAGCTAATATAAAATATAACACAAGCTTATGGTGCTAATCTGACTGATGCTTGGTGTAAACCTTACAGCAGGATCGCGGAATCCTCACTCAATGGTTCTGTGCCAGTTCTGATCCTCAACAGTTCCGCACCAGTTCCATTTCAAATTCCAAACAAACCGTGAAACTTCCAAGCACCCATTCCATTCTTGATTCAAATCCAAATCGAATCTTGAAACTCCCCATTTTACTTGATTCTCATTTTTCCTCAACTTGGACGCCCATCTTGCTCCTTGGCCTCCTTCAAGCTCCTGCCCCTTAGGCGTCCCTGCCAGGACCAACTCCCCCTCATCCTCCATACATTCAGACACAGCCTGCCCTGTCTTACCAAAGATCAGGGCAATGTGATGCTGAGGATAGACCTCAACCGTCACATCACCCCCCTAGACAAGAAGAACTCTTGGATTTTCTCAGGACATCGGGCACACTCCCTAGCTGACTGCCATGTGGACTCCTCAATAGGATGACCCACCCAACATACCAAGAATGAACGACGTCCTCTCACCACTTTGGTGTCGAGAATCTCCTCAACTTCATACTCCTCAGCTCCTCCTCCAGCTGGGAATAAAGGAGAAGGACTTTCAGGTGGCTGTCCAAAGAATGGCTTGAGCTGCAATACGTGCAACACTGGATGAGCTCTTGACCCTTCTGGGAGCTTCAGCTCAAATGCCACCTCGTTCACCGCCCTCACTACCTGATATGGGCCCAACGCCACCGGCCCCAATTTCTGGCTCCTTACAGGCAAGGCGTAGTTCTGAGCATTCACCAAGACCCAATCACCTCTCTTGAAAGCTCTACCTTCAGATCTATGCCAGTCTGCCTTCCTCTTCTGAGCCGCGACTGCCACCACCAAATTCTTCTTCAAGAGCTCCAGGGTGTCACGGGTATCTCGCGACAGTTCATCTGCCGCTGGATTCCGCCCTTGCTCCCTAGGCCCCATACCCTCTGGGTGTTGGCCGTGATTTGCGAAAAATGGGGTCATACCCGTGGATGAATGCTTATGATTGTTGTAAGCAAATTGAGCCAGCTTCACCCAATATATTCAGTCATCCTGCCGCCCTGAAACATAGCACCTCAAATACTGCTCCAATATCTGATTTACTCTCTCAGTTTGGCCATCTGACTGAGGATGATATGCTGACGAATGGCAAGCCTTGATCTTTAGATTTCCCAACATGTGGAGCCAAAATTTAGATGTAAATTGTGGACCCCGATCTGACACAATTTCCTCAGGCACCCCATGTCTGGAGAAAATCTCATTTACAAAAATCTGTCCTGCCACTTTTGCAGAAATGGTTGACTGACAAGGGAAAAACTCTGCATATTTAGTCAGGCGATCCACCACCACCATCAAGGCATCCATCCCCTGTGACTTGGGCAGTCCTGTGATGAAATCCACACTCACTGAGGATCATGGCCTAGAAGGAATTTGAAGCGGCTTCAATTTCCCCCTCCCCGGTGCCACCCGTTGGGCCTTTGCCCTGGCGCAAACCACACAATGTGAAACATACTTCTGCACCGCCTCACCCACACCTCTCCATGAATAGCGACGGCGAACAAGATCTAACGTCTTCTCTTGACCGGGATGACCTGCCAGAGGATGTTCGTGATTAGCTGCCATTACCTCTTGTTGCAGACTCTTCACTGGGACCCAAATCCTTCCCTCATGGTGTATGATACCACCCCAAACTGAGAATCCCGCATGCCCCCTGCTTGCCTCACCTTCCCCTGTATCATCTCTTATCCGTTGTCCCAGCTCACATCTTTGCTGTGCAGTCCGGATTCTTCCTGCCATTCCGTCTCTCCAGCCCTGGATCGTTGCAAACAAGTTCTGTGGCAACATCGTGGCTGTGTTGAACTTCCTCAACTCCTCATCAGAAAACACCAGTCCAGAATCACGGCTCAATAAATCTGGCAAGATATTTTGTTTTCCCGGCTTGTATTCAATCCGCAGGTCATATTGAACCAACTCTAAGTGCCACCAGGCCTGCCTCTGGTTCATCAGGCGTGGGGACTTATAGTATTCTAAGGCTCAATGGTCTGTACGGATGACAACCGGGTGCCTGGCATACAATAGGTGATGTTGCCACTCCCCCAAGGCTGCAACTATTGCCAAAAGTTCCTTATCATAAACTGGGTAGTTGGTTTCAGTTGGTGCCATCTTCCGACTGAAATAACAAACAGAATGTTCAACCCCATCTTTACCCTCCTGCAACAACATGGCTCCAAGTGCAAAATTTGACGCGTCAGTCTCTACCACGAATGGTTTGTTTGGGTCAGGGTGTGCTAGAACTGGGGCTGTCAGCAAACTCGTCTTCACTTGCTGAAATGCCCTCTCCTCAGCCTTACCCCAAACGAATGGCACATTTCCCGTCAGTCTTGTCAATGGCACAGCCCATTGGGCCAGATCCCTAGAAAATCTTCGCACGAAATTCAATACCCCCAAGAAACTTCGCACTTCAGTCCTATTCCCAGGAGCCTTCCATTCCCGCACCACCCGCAACTTATCAGGACAGATCGCTATCCCTTCTTGGAGTACCACGTTCCCTAGGAAGGACACCGATTCTTTATTGAACTTGCACTTGGATGGCTTCAACTTCAAGCCCCGCGTTCCTAACCACCTCCAACACACTTCTCACATCCCTCACATGGTCCTGTACTGATTTGGAAAACACCAGGATGTCATCCATATAGGCAACACAACACTTACCCACTAAGTCCCCCAATACATGATCAATCATGCGCTGGAAAACTTCAGGGGAATTGCGTAGCCCAAATGGCATAACCCTGTACTCAAAGTTTCCCAGATGACACTTGAATGCCGTATACCGCTGGTGCTTCGGGGCGAACAGGAATTTGATTAAAAGCGTCCACCAAATCCAATTTGGTGAACACCCCACACCCGGAGATCATGGGCAGAATGTTCTCCATGAGTGGCATTGGATAGGGGTCAGGTTCCGTTACCTCATTAAGGCGTCAGAAATCAACACAAGGACGTAACTCCCCCTGACTTGGGAACCAACAAGACTGGTGAAACCACCGGCGACTTGGAAGGCGCAATCAAACCCATATCCAGCATCTTATGGACATAACCCTCCAATGCCTCTCGGGCCCAGGGATTCAACGGATAGACTGGACAGCCCTTTGGTAACTCAGAGCCTTCCTTGAACTGGAATCCAATGAAAAAAATCCCCTGTAGGCGAAAAGGGCGCATCACCTTTAGGCTCAAACACCTCCGCGAAATCCTGATACTCCCTTTGCAATCCTTCCGCTGACACACTTGAGGTGATTCCACCCATGTGCTTCACCATCAAACCTTGGGACTGAAACGTCCATTCACACGTCCCCTGACCTCTAGGCGACAGCAGAACCCTCTCTCTCTTCATATCAAACTGTGGACGGACATGGTGCCACCATCTCATCCCCAGCACCACAGAATGTGGCAGGTGAGCTACGGCGTGAAACTCCTCCCTGAATACCTCCGGGCCTTGCCTCAACAGGACCTTGGCCTGTGCTCACCATACCGCCATTCTTTGGAGGTGTCTGCCAACTTCACCCATCCATCCTTCTGAAATGACAATCCATGGCTTCTTGCCCACTTCTCCTCAACATAATTTTCCCCAGCTCCGGTATCATTCAAAGCTAGAACTTCACCGCAATCCCTTCCTTCATCCCCCACAAGCACACTGATGGGCAAAATCAAATAAGGATAAAATGAAGTAAGCGGTTTAATTTGAGGTACTGGATTCACCGGTTTCTTGCAAAAATTATAAGGAGCCTTCTTATTCTGAGCCTCAGGATCCTGAGTGGTAATCTCGATGGGAATCCTTGTCTCCGCACCTCCACCATACCCTCAGGATTCCCTTGACTCTTCTTCCCTTCCTCCACATAGCTAAACCCCTTAGATCCATATACTGGCTCGGAACCTGCCTTTCTTCCACCACTCTGTCCTCAGAATCCCCCTGGGGGTCGCACAACTTCCTGACAGGCCCGTACCAAACTAACTGTCATTCTACCTGCAAGGCTAAACCCACCTCTTCCTCCAACGTCACTGCAGGTTTCACCGCCGCCATTGCCAATAATAAATCAGCTTGCAAGTTTTGGCGAAACATGCGCGGAAGCTGAGACTCAGGTGCCTTTGCTGCTCTTGCCAATGCGCGGAACATCTGGCCATACTCCTCCACTGACTTCTTCCCCTTGACCACACTGCAGTAAAGCCGCCCAGGCCGAATCCTGCGTCTCATCCGGACATGCTGCACAATCAATCCAATCCAGACATTCCTCCACTGATACGGGTAACCCTGACTGCTCTTCCAAAAGTTCTCGCACCCAGTTGGACTGCTTTACTGGAAGTGCCAACAGAACCTGACTTAACTGCAAGGCAAACGAATCCTCCCCACCCGCTGCCTTTGTCAAACGTCCCTGAAACTGAACCCAGCTAAACGTCTGGTGGATCAGTTCCAAGTCTTCCAATTTCAAAACCGTGGGAATTCTTCCTTTGTCCTTCCCAGGCCCTACCACTTTCCCACCATTCCGGGACACACACTCTAAAACCTGGTATAATTCATGAAGCAAAAAGGCGGTGGAGAATATCACCATCAAGAGTGTTGCAGTATGGTTATACCACTTTGGAAACACAACTTCTTCTGGCACCTCTTTTGCTTGCCACCACAACGACAGGAAAGTAAATGAGTTCTGTTTAATGTAACGCACCGGCTCCTTCCAATGAGCCACAAATGAGTTGGGCAACAGAATTCATGTTACAGACCATAGGGCTGACAGGGCTCCTGATACTACTCTCCTTGTGCGCGCGCTACAAGACTGGACAAGCACCCCTGGAAGACAGTTGCAAGTATACTTAACCCCAGCAACATGCCTTGACTCCAAGACAAGGTATAAAGGGAGGCAATAGCTCTCCCAAGCTCACTCTCCAAGTCCAATTCTTGTTGATTCAAGCCAAACATGGCTGCAGTTAGGCAATATTTTTAAAATAAACTCAAAGTATAAATATATGAATTTTAAGTTCTTTTTTATTTAATATTGGCCAGGTTGATAGAAAACAGAACTGAGAAGCCTCCAGCTCCCAGTTCCTTCCCTATATACACATGCTACAAGCTAATATAAAATATAACACAAGATTATGGTGCTAATCTGACTGATGCTTGGTGTAAACCTTACAGCAGGATCGCGGAATCCTCACTAAATGGTTCTGTGCCAGTTCTAATCCTCAACAGTTCCGCACCAGTTCCATTTCAAATTCCAAACGAACCGCGAAACTTCCAAGCACCCATTCCATTCCATTCTTGATTTGAATCCAAATCAAATCTCGAAACTCCCCATTTTACTTGATTCTCATTTTTCCTCAACTTGGACGCCCATCTTGCTCCTTGGCCTCCTTCAAGCTCCTGCCCCTTAGGCATCCCTGCCAGGACCAACTCCCCCTCCTCCTCCATACATCCAGACACAGCCTGCCCTGTCTTACCAAAGATCAGGGCAATGTGATGCTGAGGATAGACCTCAACCGTCACACTTTTGAAGTAAAACAGATTGTTAAACCTTTTAGTAGTAGATGAACTTGACTTATAAAAAGCCTATAAACTGTCTAAAATTTTATGGTATGTTTCAGATAAGTCATCCAGATGATTAAATGCAGGATACAGTCAAAACATGAGGCAGCTGTATAATCAAAATTGAGCTTAATATAATGACATCTTAATAAAATTATTTCTTAAAGTCCTCTCTTGACACTACAGAAACTAAGAAAGAAAGATACTGAAAATGATTAAGATCACCACTAATCATCACATGATAAAATTGTATAAAATAATGAATTGTCTTACATAAATTCCCTCAGCTGAACTAGTTATCCCTAATATATGTGTCCAAGAACTGGGATGTGAGTACAAAGTTATGTCTTTTTACATGACTGCGTCAGATGATATTAGATAAACTAGATGTTTTTTATAGCTCATTCAAATTAACATATAACATGATAAACTTTTAAGATTTCTTAAAGCGTATAATCTCTTTTCTTCATGCTTACATAGCTCTTATTATCCTGTAATGATTCTAACAGGGAGCTTTAGAATATATAATCTTCATAAGATGTATTTGATATTAATGAAGAGACATGGTATAAACCTTAAACTAATGCTTAGTATGATAAAAAAGACCTTTTAATTAGTGCTGTACAAATAAACGGACCAACAACCTTACATAAAGTATACTTTAAAAATGTGTTTGACTATAACTGAAGAATCCAGGAAACATGCTATCTGTAATTATAGCTCTTACAACAGCTACTTATCCTATAAAATAATTTTATTGATGCCAGTTATTCATTGTAAGCTTTTTTCAGCTAGAATACGTTCAACAAGAAAATTTAAATGGAAAAAAACACTACGCATACTAGTTTGTAGTGCTATGTATAAATAGTATTTTATAAATAATACAATTATATTAATGTTATTGTTATCCAAATTTACACTTTTATAATCTTGTCTATGATATTCTACACCATTTAAGTTTTTTCATTGCGCCAAAAGTTTAGTCTCATCCACATACTGTTAGTGATAGTAAAAATCTTAGTATAATATCCAACTTTAGTACCAAAATCTCCAGCAATGAATTTCTCATCTATCACTGGATATTACAATTTAGTTCTATACCATGTGTTAGCTGAAATTAGCATACATAAGAAAAATTATATGCTTTATATAGTTTTGGGAGATTTTTCAATTAGATTTCAAGTAGAGTGCATTGCTATGAAGTCAATACAATGAGTAAAACCCAGAAAAACTTAAGTGTCATAGTTATGATGAGTAAGCTATAACTTTACATGGTTAGTTACAATTACTATGGGTTATTAAATATAATTTAGGCCAAAATTTGCGTCAGTCTCACGTTTGATTTATCAACTGTTGTTGCAATTTTAGTTTGATCAAGCATGTAGTTTTAATTCTAAACATTTTTACATAGACCTCACCACCCTGCCGCCCTTCCTTTTAGTAATTTAAGCTTAGACAATCTGCTATCAAATATTTTGTTAACCTATCTACCTCTTGAATATATTTCATTACTCATATCTTATTTCTGTTCTAATTTTCAACCCAATACTTATTTATTTATTTAGTACTAATTTATCTTATTCCACCATATTTGCCTCCGCCAATCACCGATACAATTATTGTCTTTGGTTCAAAAGTATAATTAATCAATATATTATCAGACCCTGGATCTTAATACACTGGTTGTAATAACCAAGAATGTATAGGAGGATGCTAAAATATTCAGTCACTGCAGAAAATACTGTCAATCTGAGCACCTTCCATATACTAAAAAGTATATATTGGTAAGATTCAAAGTTATCTAAAAGAAGGACTAATGTAATATCTGAGAGCCAGAGGCTACAGACCATTTAGAACTCTCTAATTCCTGTTGAAACAAGAATATTATGGTATATTTAAAGACTATACAAATTCTTTGTAAATTGTACACTTGGTATTACAGCAGATCTTCATCAAAACTGGTATTATCAACTGATACATCAGTGGAGTTTAAGAATTTTTTTAATAAAAGTGATATTTATTTAATCTTAATCTATCCTCTTAGGAATTTGTCCTCATATAGAAATACTTTATCAGAAGCAACTTTTACCTGTGCATATCTTGCTCTGTTATTTTCTTAATTGCAACATTCTGGAGCTCACTACAGGAGCTGCACTGTTACAGTCATACAATATGTATGTTAATCTGGAAAAGTTGTGGGAGAATATTGAAGAATCAATTACCCAAGCCCAAACTTATAAGATTGTCAATAATGCCATGCTTGCCCAGTGTAATGCAATAGTCAGATGAACAAGGCATCAAATGAAAGAGGGAACTTTGGAGGAGAACTGTCATGCTTTAGGTACTCTAGAATAAATGAACTTGAGTTAATAATATGTATGGAGATGGTTTTGGTAATGTCCATCTCCTGGTTGGCTTACCTTGGTTAAATAAAATATATATGGATATGAGGCTGTCTTAAATCTCTTACTTGCAGATCATACAAAGAATGAAGTGCAAAGGTTATACTTTACATAAGTAGCCCTATAGAAAATTTGTAATCAGTTACACCTGATGCTGAAACATCTATAGAAGATGCACTGCTATCACTACTTTATGTCCCAAATATGGCTGGGAAAGCTGTCATATGCATCTGAAACTAACCATTACCACTCACTAATCTACTTCTTTTCTAACAAATCTACTTATTAAAAAATCTTTTATAAATCCATTTTTGCTAATCTTTTAGAAATTTCAACAATGCTGAAAATTTAAAGTCCTATGACACCCAAAAACTAAACTATTTTAATAATTCTTAATTTTGACATCCAAGAAACATTGGTGCAATTCAAAACATGCGCTGAATCAGTGATTGTTCAGAATACTCAAACAATAAAAAACCACATGGAAAGAAGTTGTATAAAAATACAAACCTCTAAGCCAATATAAATCTAAAAAAGTGAAAGTCTAACTGATAACTTTTGCTACAGTAAAGTCAAAACCAAACCATTTGATCTCAAACCAAAGTGAAAGATTTAATCAATTACCATTGTTAAAACAACACATAAAGTCAAGCATAAAAGAATACTTGCCATGAAAAATTTTAAACTTAAACCACTTGATCCCAAAACTAATGCAAAGATTATAAATTTTCAATTTAATTTACAGATTCAAGCATCTAACTAAAATTTTTTGCTTTAATTAAGTTTAACAACTGCCTTAATTAATATCTAAAACTAACTAAACTGAGGAAAAAGCATTAAAATCTTTGATTCTATCTGAATTTTAAGTCAGCCTACCATCAATAGCTTACCAAACTCAACTATTGGTATAAAGCGTTATACCAGCAACATCCCAGTATTATCTCAGTTTGCAGCGCACTTGCTGTCTATAACATTATTATTGATTTTATCAGAGCATCTCATTTCATGGTACTGGCATCTCTAGCTTTAAGGAAAATACACCTAGGATTAAAGTTGATATCACCAAATTAAACCCAAAAAATTATGCCTACTAACCCTGGGAGCATCCTCTTCCCTAGTTTCAACTCCAATCCTGATGCCCTCTAAATTGTCTTTAGCAATGCTGCTACTTTTTTATGTCAATTGGGAGTATATGGTGTTAGCGTCAGCTCTATGAAAAGTTAAACACTCAGTTTAACATCTGCCACCTTCTGTGAGTGGTGTGTTAGAATCCTGACCACCAGGCTGGGAATATTGGTTGTCCCAGGACTTGGACTTCTTTTTATGTCTTGTCAAACTTCTCATGAACAGCTTCATTTACCTCCTGGACAATTTGTTATCAAACCCAATAGAAATTAGCTCTCTTTATTATAATATGGAAGATTACAGAGTGGTGGAGTGTTCATTGAAGCAGCATCATGTGGCTCTACATAAGTGACTGCTGAACCAACTTGTACATGGCACCCTTTAACAAGAGAATTCACTTACTTTTACAGATCACCAAACTCCTGCCTGCACCCTGCTTTTCACCCACATTTTGTAATTCACTTTGCCATCATGCCCAACTATACCCTTGCCAGCTTCTGCTGTTCCCTGTCTAAGGCAAAATGCCCAATAACTTTTACTCAGTTTTCTGTTCTTATGCATATGGTTGATCTTTTATGTTTAGTAAGGCTAGGTAAATGTTGCAATTTGGTGTTGACAAAGCATATGAGATCAACTTCTAAAAATCTTTCCATAGACCTCACCAACCTGCCATCCTGCCTTCTGATAATTCAAGTTTTTTTGATCTGCCATAAAATCTTTGCTAACCTAACTTTTTATCAAAACCATATATCATTCTTAAAATTCCCAATCTATTTTTATTTTAACTCAAGATTGGATAATCAGTACTAAATTAGCTCACTATGCTATATCCACCTCCATTAATCACAGCTAAAATCTCTTCCTTTATTTTAAAAAGGCTTGCTTAATTGATTTATTATATTATTCATCTTTATTTCACTGGAATTACTAACCAAGGTTGCATCGGATGAATAAAAAGATTATTCACTGCATTTGTTAATATCAAAATTAACAAGTCTAAATACTAAAAATATATATAGTAGATAATTAATGGTGGAATTAAGAAAGAACTATTTGTAATAACTGAGAGCCAGATACAAATCATTAAAAACTCTGAGACTTGTTGAAATAATTTTTTTAGTATTATAAAAAATAAGAAGACTCTATAAAACCTGGTGGAACTAGACTCTTTATTTTTAGAGTGGATCTTTAGAAAAACTAGGAGTACTAACCAATGCTGCAGTGAAGTTGAGGATTATATATTTTAAAAATGATATTTTATAGTATTAATTTATCTTCAAAGGTAATTTTTCTTCATACAACAATATTTTATCTAGTGCAACCTGAACTGAGAATATCTGGCCTGTTGTAGCCCCAATTGCAACAATTGTCGTGTCTCAATTTTTACAATAGTCTGATCATCCCAAGCTATTTTTAATTTAGTTCAAGTTTACTGCGTTATGTGGCTCATGTTCTGATAATAAATCAATGATTACTTGGATAGTTCAAAATTTGGAGTTTTGGCCCAGATCCCACCCAATGGTATAAACATCAGTGTTGCCTTTATCATTCACTGTGACTTAGTATAGCTTTTCTATATCAATAAACTTAGCAATACATTTTCTCTTTATTTTAGGCTATTTATTGAGTTTTAGGTATGAATCATAGATTAAATCTGACTTAGTAGGGTCTGGTTGTCCTTATGGTAAATGCATCAATATAATGTAAATAAAAGGATAACAATGTGAATAAATATCATATCTATTTCATTTGCTAAATGTAAAAGTGAAAACTAGACCTACAAGCAATAAACGTTTATATAAAAAGTTAAAAGCAATAGGTTAGAAAGATTTTTTGATTCAGCTCTTGATGTTTACAACTTAATTATTGTATATAGACCTTGGGTTTTGCTACATTGGAAGAAAGAACATGAATTTTGACTCATACTTTAGTTGTTTATTTGTGTACCCTACCTTGCATGATCTACCACTACTTTTATTCTATAAAATATGCGAATCAATGCACTATTAGATAAGGTTGGTTTTTTGAAAGGAATGCTAGCTGAGAAAAACTTAGAAAATCATTAATATGGGTAGCATGGTAGAATTAGAATCTGCTGTAGGCACCCTTCTATTTCTAAAAGTCTAGTTAAAAGATCTATGCACAAAAACTCTTAATACTTTGAAAAAATTGGGTTTATATGTAGTACTAAGAAGTGTAGCATAATAAAAAGTGTAGATTTTTAAGGTAATTCTGAACGAATTTAATAAACTAAATCTACAATTAATCCACTCAAAATAATTTCACTGACATACTGATATCTGAAACCTTCGAGTCTGATAAGTTCAATCTATTTAGTCGAGTGGTTGAAAATTGGCAAATATTATCAAATCTGAAACTATCGAGTATGATAGGTTAATTAATTTGGGTGAGTTGGTGAGAATTGGCGAATATTATCTAATAATTTACCAATTTGCTCATCTGAAGCTAATCAAGTCTGATAAGTTTAATTTATTTAAGTGAGTGGGTGAGAATTGGCAAAAATTATCTAATAATTAATAATTCACCAAATTGCTCACCTGAAACTCAACAAAAATCAGTATTAAAGTTTAAATAGATTAAGTAGTTAGTCTAGTACTAAAAAAATAGATTAAGTAGTTAGGATAATCAACTCACAAGCCACGAGAGCAACAGTGGAGCTGTTAGTCTGAGTGGCTCGAGAGTAGTGCTGGCACAGCCTATAGGCTACAATGTGAGCTTATCATCATCTGATAAACTAAATACAGTAGCCAAGCATGGGTATCTGGATGTTAGGTTTATATATTTTAAAAACCTGCCTAATTTGGTTCACCTATTTAATAAAATACTTTTGGCAAGTTAAGTAGAAGTTGATTTAGTAGTTTGGAAGATATGTCACATACTCAATGATTTTAAGTATAAAGAGATGTTTCGGGTAGCGGTTGGTGTTATTTGATTGATTCGATAGTTTATTTTGTTTGGCCGAGTGGTTGATGGCTTTTGTTCGAATCGATAGGACACAGTTTAGCTTTGAGGGGTGATTAGTTTTTGATAGATTTGATAAGTTCAGTTGGTTTGCCTAAGTGGTTGGTGGTTTTTGGTTGATTCAATTGAGCAATTGGATTTGACTAAGTGGTTTTGTTTATCTATAATATAAAATCTAAATTAATAAATTGAAAATCTGAAATTTTAGACACCGCAGCGGAGCATGGTAAATCGGCTAGTAAAATATATCTTGCAAGCCAAAAGATAATCAAAGGCTTGATTTTAATTTTTATCTTCTTTTACTCATAAACCTCATTAGAAAGTTTCTTTTATTATACCACGCTTTAACCACAAAATTGTTCTCAAGGCCTTAGATAAATTTATTATGCAATCTTCATTATTCATACCTAAAACTATCTCAATTTTTGCCTTGTATCATGGCAATTTTACATAGAGAACCTAAAGGATCTATTTTTATAACAAGTATAGTGGTGCTAGTCTGTGTTTGGACCATCATTGTCAATGTTCCATATAGTACTTTAACCTGGTCATTAGAATTAAAAAGAAATTTTAGGACCACAAAGTTAGATAAAACATGGAGGATAGTGATAATTATTCATATACTTCATCAAAAAAAGTGATATATACTTTCTCACATATTTTGAAGTCTCAGAAAACAGTGTATCAAGCAGCTATGTTAAAAATAAAGTATAATCCATCAAAAAAATCATATATTTTCTTTATTTGGGAGCTACAAATTATAAATGGCTAAGCTGTTTTCAAATTTAGTTTAGACTAGCAGAGTTACCCAGCATTGCTTGGGTTTATGTGCTCATGCTGAGCCTATACTGTGACACCACTACGCTTGAGCCACTCAGACTAACAGCTTCACTGTTGCCCTCATGGCTGGTGAGCTGGTTATTATAAATTTACTTAGTGATCCACTAAAACTGGATGATTTTTGTTTAGATTTAGGTGAGCAATTTGGTGAATTATTCAATAATATTTACCAATTCTCACCCAAATAGATTGAACCCATCAGGCTCTATTAGTTTCAGGTGAGCAATTTGGTGAATTTTTCACTAATAATCTCCAATTCTCAACCACTTGCCCAAATAGATTGAACTTATCAGACTTGAAGGTTTCAGATGTCAGTCAGTACATCAGTACGTCAGTGAATGTGTTTTATTAAGTAGATAGTGATAATACCTAGCATTGCTCAGGGTTAAAAGACAATCTGAATTGAGTATATTAGATTTTTTTATCATAGCATAGATAAGCCATTTAGCTAAAACCATCAAACATACCAAATCTACTAATTATCAACTGCTTGATAACCCCAAACTAAACTTATTGGAATGTCAAAAAAACACCAACAGCTTACCAAACTATATTAAATTATTGAATCACCCAACCACTTAGTGCTTAATAAAATCATCAAGCTTATCAATTAACCCAAAACCACCAACTGCTTGCTAAAACTATTGAAACTATCAAATCAACCAAATACAAACTGGTCAGCAATAACAATATAGCAAATATTGTCAAGAATATATAGAATTTTCACTTTTTACATTAAAAACTTTTATTTTACTAAAAAGTATAATAATTTTTAAAATTCAGAAACTTTTTGTGGGCATGCACAGAACAATTCATCAAAGTTTCATCACAATTTTATGAATGGTATAGTAATGGATATGGGATAAAGAAACAAACATCCAATTATTTATATAGATATAGATTATTCTCTTTTTAGTAATATGTCCCCTAGACAGCTTACCTTGAATAAACAGCTATCTATTTGATAAAACACATTCACTGAATGACATACTGACTGACTGACTGACATCTGAAACCTTCAAGTCTGATAGGTTCAATCTATCTGGGCGAGTGGGTGAGAATTGGCAAATATATTGAATAATTTACCAAATTGCTCTCCTGAAACTAATCTAAATGAGTATGATAAGTTCAATCTATTTGGGCTAGTGGGTGAAAATTGGCATATATCAAATAATTCACCAGATTGCTACCAAGAAATATTAGTTATATAAAACTTAACCACGAATTTTACCCAATTAAATCATCTCCACAATTCAAGCTCCACTGATGAGCTTGCTAAAAGTATTTTAGTTTGGTTTATTAAATCTACTTAATAAAACACAAGAGGATACCCCAGTGGTAGAATATGGACCCTCTACCACTGCCTCCCAAAAGTTTGATCCTGGTAGATGAACTTTGGGTAGAGGATGATTATGAC